>MU106227.1:118329-155460 GCA_012274485.2 Sinapis alba
TCAACTCGCCTAGCCTAAAGGTCCTTTGCGGATAGGTGAGCACCATATCAGAAGACTTGAGATCAGAAAACTTGGTAAGATCAAGTATTTGGGGAATCAACCATCAGTTGTTTTGACATGGGAAGATGAGGATAAGTTTAGAGTTGATTATTATGAAGTCTTTGCAGAGCCTCCAGTGTTCAGTTAAGTGTGTACAACTATATTATGAGAATTCGGGGACAAATTCTTTTGAGGGGGGAAGAATGTAATAACCCTCAAGAACCAATGAATTTTTGGTCGATAAAAATTTCGCTCGACCAGTTTCAAGTTAGTCGATCAAAATTAAAATAAAATCGACCCGATGAATAATGTCTCGATGAGACTGTCGTGTGGTCGAAAGACCTTCCCTTGATAGTTATGGTCGAGTTTTAATTATTATAGTCCAGTTTTATTAAGATGAAAGAGTTTATCTAAAAGTAAGACGGGATCCGATGGACAGGAAACGTTTGGTTGAAAACTGCCCAAAAAGACCGTTCAACTACTTGGCCGGTCATGTGCGATGCACATGATTTTCACCTGCTTGCTTGCTTGACCAGTCATGTGCCATGCACCTTCCTGCCTGCCTTCTTGTTTAATAAATTAATCATGTGCAAGTCACCAGCTACTTGCTTCAGCTGCTTGCAGCTTTCTTCATGGGAAGGAAGAGTTCACCTGCTTGGTGTGCTGAAGCATCTCTCCAGCTGTCTAGCCTCAGCTTTACCTTGTGTGGGAGCAAACCCTTGTCTGAAGCAACCCCTTATGTTATAAAACACCTTCATCTCTCTTTCTGGTCGTCCATAACCTGCAAGAAAAACCATAGAAAGTTCATAGAAAATCAGAGAGAGAAGAGAGAAAATTCAGACAGAAAAATCAGAGAAAAATTATGGAAAAAAAAATCAGAGAATTAAACTGGAGCATGACTGACCCTTCTCACCATCTGGTGTCTCCAATCAGTGAAGTGTGGTGTATGTAATAAGTGAAGGTTGGTCGTGACTTCATCTTGGAGTTGAGAGCACCCCATGACTTGATTCTTTGATTTTAATCGGTAAGGATTTATGATTTTGTTAAGATCAGTTTAAGTAAAGCTTCATGTCTGGAATAAAACCTAAGCTCTGTTCTGATCATGTTTGAAGTGATCCTGTCCTAATCCACCTTGTATGAACTGAGCTTCAACCAAATTGATTTAATTAGTTAGGTTGAACCAAACTGCCGGAATACTAATGTTCTGAACCGAACAGATTTGGTCTTGTCTAGTACTGAGCTGAGCTGTGCTGTATATGGTCTGAACATGTCTTGAACTGATCTGGTATGAGTATAACCAAGCTAAGCTGTTGTGAACTGATTAGAACCGTACTTAACTGAGATGAGCTGAGCTGTTATAAACCGATTTAAGTTGTTAGAGCTTGAACCGAACTGATCTTGAGATCAAACCACTCTGTTTTAGGTCAGTGGTCGAGAGAGGCTTGAAGGATCAACCAGATTCATCAAGTAGATCCATGTTCTGTCTAGCTGGTCGTAGAAGTCTGAAGATCAGTCCGGGTAACCTTGTGGACGTTCTGAATCAGAAGTGAAGTGGAGTGTGATTAGCTTGAGCTCGAGTCTAGTCTTCCTTAGCCAATCTCATGGATTCAATGGTGAGTCTAGATAGATGATGAATAGGTTATGAATGAGTATGCATGATTGCATACTGAATATGGTTGATTGATAAGCAAAGTATCTTAATCTATAATTGAATGTGAGGTGTTTACTTATGTAAACACTTTTCTTTATAATACTTAATAATAAACTCCAAATAGGGCTCGGAATCATGAACAAGAGTTCATGATTATATATTCATATAATGATTCATATATTCATAAAATCATGTGAAGTCTTATTGTATACTCACTCTCCCAAACTTCCCGCATTGCCGTGAATTGGTCCTGCGATATGGAGCAAGGTCACGAAGACACGATGATGGGATCGCACCCTGGAGGCCGTGTAACTGCATGCAGCGTTAGATGTTCGATCTTGGAATATCTGATGGAGATGATGTTATATTTATTTTGCCACTAAGCTCGGTTAGCCTTGGTGGTATTCCGAGTTTAGTATATATATATATATTATGTATGAGTGAATGGCGGGTATTATGGAGGTGTTGTTTAAGATATGATTCACATCGATGGAATAAAATGACTTATACTATATAAGTTTTGGAATATTTTCCACTGCATACAAATGGAGTTCATTGCTCGGAATATCATTGATATATGTTGGGGTGCGGGATTAGACTCACTGAGTAAACTAGTTACTCATGACTCATTTGTGATTCAGGTTACCAGTAGGCGGGAGACCTTACTCTAGGATGGGAAGGAACATCATTAGCTAGCAGTAGATTTATTATCCTTGCAAAGACGTTTTGTATATAGCTTATGTATAAGCTTGTTTTATGATAACTTCAAGGTCGACCTATAACATTTTTGTAAGATGATTGTGAATGAAAAAATATATAATGTATAAAGATTTTTCTAAAGTACGGGTTTCATATTATATTAGTCCTTGTCTGGGACAAACTAACTATCAGGTATTGCTTGGTCAGGTTGAAAAGCCTTAAGTGATATCTGATAGGAGCGTCAATGTTCTCAGATTGCTAGTCCAAGGAACTCGAAGGTATTCAGGAACCTCGGGTCGGCTTTCACGGAGCATTGACTGAGTCATTTCCGGTCATCTACGATCGCGGGTGTCACAGAGCAGATGGTTGTTGTCTTGATGACATGGCTGAAGGTCTCTTCGTAATCATGTTCATGAAGCTTATGAAAGTCTTTGGCGACGAAGCGAGCTTTGTACCTGTTAACAGAACCATCAAAGTTATATTTGATTGTAAAAACCCATTTACAGCCAACAAGGTTTTGAAATCGCTCTGGTGGAACCAGTTCGAAAGTGCCATTGCGCAAAGAGCATTTATCTCATCACACATGGCCTTGCGCCATCGAGGATCCCGCAATGCTTCTTGGACAAAGGTAGGAATTTTGTGTTAAAGACGGGTAGTTGTTTGGAGAGCAAGTTTGGAGTTTGGTTTTGTGATGTTGTTATTCGATCTGGTACGCATAGGGTGGTTATTTTGTGGTGGTTTCTGGGTAGGAACAAGTAAGAGTGTTGTAGTGGTAGGTTTTTGTGGTATGGGTGAAGATTTGAGGTTGTGTTTCTGTGGTGGTGACCGGCGGAGAAGGAAGCGTTGCGGGTGGCGACTGTTGCGGTGGTGATTGCTGTTGTTGCACTTCTGTTGTTGGCGGAGCAGGCGACGGGTGAGAATCCAATCCGGGGGTCCATTACGGAGTAGAAGGAGCTGAGGTCAGTGGTTATGTGATTGGGACGACTGTATGAGGCATCATTGACGAGAAAGATGTATCTTGAACTGATGTTGGAGCAGGGAGCAAAACCAGGCGCTGCAAATGGGAATGCAATCTCGACAAACTGAATATATCTTGAAGTCTATATGCGCCGAGATTTATGAGCATAGCATAAGTAGGTGCTTTGAGAGGTGGAATAGCCAAGAAAGGTACATGGAGCAGACCTGTCTTGTAGCTTGTTGGTCGTGTAAGGACGAATCCAGGGGAAACAAAGGCAGCCAAAAACTTTCAACTTCAAATAGTTTGGTTGCTGTCCAAGTAATCGAGTATAAGGGGACTCATTGCCGATTACTGGAGTCATCTTCTGGTTGATTAAATAGAAAGCAGCCGAGAAAGCATACGTCTAGAATGTTTTCGGTATCGAGGCTTGCCCAAGTAAAGTTAACCCAGTTTCCACAATGTGCCTGTGTTTGCGCTCAGAGTTGCCATTATGCTCTGGGGTGTGAGGTGGTGAAGTGAGATGACTGATTTCCTGTTCTGCTAAGTAAGGCCGCAGAGCAATAAACTCCCCCCCCCCCCCATTATCAGAGTAAAGTGTCCCAATTCTCGTCTTAAATTTGTTCTCCACCATCGCTGCGTATGTAACAAATGTATCACGGACTTGGCTTTTGGTTTTGAGAGGGTATATCCAGGTATAGCGAGAGTAGTGATCAACTATGACAAGGTAATATTTGTAATTGACTATGGAGACAATGGGTGAGGTCCAAACATCGGAGTAAATATATTGAAGAGGAGAGTGAGAGGTAATGGTATTTGTAAGAAAAGAAAGTTTGTGTGTTTTATTGAGTAAGCAATAAGAACATAAAAGGTTTTGTTGAAACTGAAACACATGCATATTAAAGCGAGAAACAAGAGTTTTCAAAAGCTAAAAAGAGGGATGGACAAGCCGTGAGCGCCATCGAGAGAGGTCTGATTTCGTGCTTGGTGAAGCATAAAACGTTGCAGCAATGGTGGAGTAAACTGGTCATTCATAGAGCTCGTTTCTAGTCTTTCCTTGAAGCAATTGGACCCCCGTTTTGAGATTTTTCACCTGAAAATGAGCAGGGAAAAAATCCACAGAGACCTTGTTAGAGTTACTCATTCGATAGACAGAGATCAGATTCTTTTGAATGTCTGGAACATAAAGCACATCATTTAGAGAAAATGATGGAGATGGTGAGGGTAGTAGAGATGAACCAGTGTGGGTGAACTGCAACGGGTGAGACAATGGGTGAGGTCCAAACATCGGAGTAAATATATTGAAGAGGAGAGTGAGAGGTAATGGTATTTGTAAGAAAAGAAAGTTTGTGTGTTTTATTGAGTAAGCAATAAGAACATAAAAGGTTTTGTTAAAACTGAAACACATGCATATTAAAGCGAGAAACAAGAGTTTTCAAAAGCTAAAAAGAGGGATGGATAAGCCGTGAGCGCCATCGAGAGAGGTCTGATTTCGTGCTTGGTGAAGCATAAAACGTTGCAGCAATGGTGGAGTAAAGTGGTCATTCATAGAGCTCGTTTCTAGTCTTTCCTTGAGCAATTGGACCCCCGTTTTGAGATTTTTCACCTGAAAATGAGCAGGGAAAAAATCCACAGAGACCTTGTTAGAGTTACTCATTCGATAGACAGAGATCAGATTCTTTTGAATGTCTGGAACATAAAGCACATCATTTAGAGAAAATGATGGAGATGGTGACGGTAGTAGAGATGAACCAGTGTGGGTGAACTGCAACCCAGAGCCATCTGCGATAGTCACATCTTCACCGCCAGTGTAAGGCTGGTGACAACCAAGGTTGTTCAAGTCGGAGGTGATATGATGTGTAGCTCCGCTGTCAAGAATCCAGTTGGAGGCATTGTACAAGGGTGAAACAGAAACATTGGTGCGAGGAGGCAGCTGCCAAGGCGAGTAGGAGTTCGCGTTGTTGAAGCTGCTTTGTGTGTGTGGACGGTTTGAGAGATTGAGTTGAGGGCACCGACGCGCACTGTGACTATGAACCCCACAAATTTGACACCTTCCGAGGTAGGGACGAGGTGTGTAAGATTGTTGTTGGTTGTTGTGGCCTCCACGGTAGTTGTTCCTGTTGTGGTTGCGATTGTTGTTTCGACGGTGTTTGGTTGCAACGTTCGCAGTGATGGGAGCAGGAGAGGCAGGAACAGCAGCTAGTAGCTTCGCTTCATGATTGAGAAGTTTTTCGTGGATCTCCGTAAGGGAAGGAGATGTGTCACGGCCTTTGATTTGATCTGCGATTATCTTGTAGTCGTCGGAGAGTCCGACTAGGATCTGCTCAATCTGGTCTTCAATATCCATTGGCTTACCTAGCAGAGCCAGTTGATCGAAGCAAGTTGTTAGTCCTTGATAATAATCGTCAATCGATTTGTTACCTTTGACCCATTGTCGGATCTGCTGGCGCAGTTGCTGTATATGGCCCCTGCTCGGTTTTGCGTAAGTGGATTTGAGAGTCTCCCAAATCTCACTTGCAGTGGTCGCCTTTGAGAGAAGTGGCTGAACCGTGGTGGCAATTGCGCCCAAGAGGGCACTGTATATCAGTTTGTCCTGTCGTTTCCAGTGTGTGTACTGAGGATTAACAGAGACAACATCATCAGTGGTGAGGGTTAATGGAGGTACGACCAGAGATCCGTCAATGTAGCCGGCTAGTTCGTAACCGTCAAGCAAGGCGTAGACTTGTTTGCTCCACCTGAGGAAGTTAGAAGCAGTGAGCTTTGTGATGTTCGCCATATCATTGTATGCTGAATACTTTATTAGATGTAGGTTATAAAATATTTATATAGAGAGTACAGTGAGTGTGTTTCAAAAAAAAAAAAGAGAGTACAGTGAGTTTTAGGTATCGTATTGGGCCTTATATACATTAGGCTTACAGTTTATAGTTGTGTTTCAAATTAAACTTCTATCTTTGTGCTATTATATGTTTTCATATTATTAGGTCGAATTAAGTAGTGTAATGGGATTTTTTTATTTCTTGTCGTGTAAAGATTTACGTTTCCTTTGGGATTAAAAATGCAGTGGGATTAGAATGGGTTGGATCCCCTAAAGCGATCCAGGGTGATACTAGAGTCCTATTTGCATATGCGATGAAAATATGTTGAGGATTGACTTGGTTATATATACTTTTATGAATATAAGGGCATCTTTAGTGAGTGTTCAAAAAAAAAAAAAGGGACATCTTTAGTGAGAGTTTCTTACCCAATTTCTCAGAAAAAATACAACAAATAAGAAAATTAAAAGAGGAAAGGTGAAACAAAAGAAAAAGACAAGAAGCGTACCTTTACGTTCGGGTGTATAATATAGAATAGATTTGTGAAAAAATTTATAATGCTTGCATTAATTTATGTTTGCTATATAATATAAAACATTTATATTTTTATAATTCAAATATATGTGTGAATTATATTAACTATTAAATTATTTAACATATATTTGAAAATAACTTTATATGTCTTAACAAAAACATTTATAGTTTATATTTTTGTATGTGAAATGAAATAATAATATTACATTTAAAGTTTATAGTCACATTTAAAATAAATTGGTTTAATTTTTTTTGTAAAATTTGGTTAGAAAATAATTTCGTTAGAGAATAATTGTAAGTTTGGTAAATTTGTTTAGATAATATCTTTTAAATATAAGTTTGATAAGTTTGGATAGAGAAGAATTTAACCCAAAAAAATAATTAGTTAATTGTTATTAATTCAGTGACATAAGTTTGTAATTATAAAGATGAAGAAAAGTTATATTTAAAAGATATTTCAGTTTTAATATAATAGATATTTTCATCACAATAATTACTTGTAGGGGTGAGCGTTCGGTTACTCATTTGGAATTGGATCAAGTATTTTTTATTTTCAAGTATTTTGGTACATGACTATAGAACACGTTCGGATATTTCTACATATCAAGTTGGATTCAGGTATTTTTATTTCAGATTTGGGTATTTCGGATATAACTGAAAAACAGAAGATTTTGATAAAAAATTTAAAACACATAATTCTTGCAGAAAAAAATTATTCATCTTTACAACTTCGTCACGTAATAGATTGAGAGTACCAAGAATAACTACTTATCCGATGAAAACGACAAGATGGTGCGAGGTGGCTCCAGTTGCTACAGTGATGTTTATAGTGATGATAGTCGATGACAACAATGGTTAACATCTCCAGAAAATTATACACAAATCGTGAGAAAAACAACATTTAGAAAATAAGATTTTACATAAAGAAAAAAAAATGATGGAAGAAGCATATTGTGCTTTAATCTCTCACGTTTTTAAAAATTATATATATTCATACATATATATGTATATGCATATGTTTAGGTTAGGAAAATAGTGGTTCAACATTGATTTTATATAATATTAATTAAACTAAAATTGGTTAAGAAAAACCGATCATTACATATTGAATGAAAGATGTAGGTTTACGTTGAAGTATACATATGTTCAGATGAGTTCGGATAGTAATTCGGATTTCGGATATACCTGATCGGGTTCGGGTATCCAAACTTGTTCAATACAAAATCCGATCGATATTTTACTACTTCAGTTCGGATTTCAGATTGAATTTTTCTGGTCGGGTTTGGATTCGGCTTCGGGTATTGGATAAAATGCTCAGGTCTAATTACACGTATAAACACAATTAATAGGATGACTGCGTAAAATATCAAAATAATAACAAAGATGCATCTTATAGACCCCTTTAACTTGCAATGTTTTTTTATCAGATGATGACAATCAATTGTTAGAAACCCAATTAATAATCTCCCTCTATAAAATATCGAAAAGTTGCATCGTAGACTTCAGCTATTGGTTAATAACACTTCTAACATAAGACTATGCATTAATCATTTGGGCTTAGTTACAAGGAATATGTCCCTCCAAATGAGTCAAGAATCAAATTAACATTAATATATAAGATTCTACACGTATACAAATATGATCCCTATGCGTATGTAGGTACGGCCTTTGGGCATTTCGGTAGGACGTGAACTAAATTTCAATTAATAGCGACTGTTGAAGCTAACCAAAAGACCAAAGCGATGGCAATAACAGCAAAAGCCTGTTTCTTCGTTCCTATGTCATGTCTCCTTCAAGCCCACCACTTTCTACATCCTCGACTCTGCGTTAAATAAATTAATCTTCATTGAGATAAATGCTATTGGGCATTATGATTATTTAAGCTTTGACTTCAATAATTCAAGAAATCTAACGAGGGATATGAGGCTCTTTAATATTCTTAGTAAACAGAGTGATGGTATATGAGGAAACGTGCATAGTCAAGGAATTGTGTATATTATATGCATTTATGGTTCTGTATTTGATTAGAATACAAATGGTGATATGATCATTTAGAAGATCAAAATAAGATTCTTTCATATTGGGATTACAGTATTATATAACTAGCACGCGTCTTTTCAGTAACACCCCTTCATCTTGAGCAAAAGCCTCAAAAGTAGATCTAATTAAGACAATTTGCATCAAATGGACCTCTTACCACTAGTCACAAAATTCATTTCATCCTCAAGTTAACAAATAATCATCACAACCCTATATATATATATTACTCAATCGTGAATTTAGGGTGACTCAGACTTTTTTTTTTCTCTCTCAACATACTCGTTACCTCTTTCACCATCAAGGATTTTCAAGTTTGTTCAATACTTCTCCAAATTTGGTTAAAATATTGATGGTTGCGATCGTTTATAATCGTATATTGGTGAGCTTTAATACTCCATTGACCTAATACGTGTAAAGAGGCTAATCGTGTAGCTTTTCTTAACATCACATCGGGCTATTGAGCTCTTTTTGAATCCGTATGTTTTACGGTCTAGGTTCTTTTTTTCTTAGAAAAGTTTATGCAAGTATTTTTACTTTGGATGTTGCGTTTGTATCCGAAAAAGGACGTGAGTAAAAACATTAAAATAATTTCATGTGGATGAAGAACGATACGCAATCATTGACCACATTTCTCTTAACAATTTAAAATAAATATGTAACATTCTTATTTTATTCTTATTGTGGTATATATTGAATTTAAAAAAAATTGATTATCTATATCACTAAAGTGTATTTATTTTTTCTGTAATGCATCTGTTTAAAAATCCAGAGCTAAGCATGATTGAACTAGAGTAGTGAAAGAATGAGTGATCTATCATGAAGTGATTCGCGATATCATGCGAAGGTTGGTAAAACAAGATTTTCGATCTCCAAAAAATTAACGCACCATCTGTCGGATGGGATGTAGCCCACAGGCCGAGTGAGCAGCGTGGGTGGCCCGGACCGAGTGAGCTGCGTGGGTAGCCTGGGCCAAGTGAGCGGCGTAGGTGACCCATTAGCCGTGAGGAGCTGAAACATTACAAGTAGTATCATAATCGAATCCAAACGAGTATAGGGTCAATGAGGGGTCACACTATAACGACCATGGGGCATAATGGGGGGGGGGTTGCGTTCTTTGGAAGGGGGTAAATTGTAACATCTCCGGTTTGTGGTATAAGTTGGAAGGCTTAAAAGAAATGATTTGGCTATCTATATCACAAAATGAACTTACTTTTTCGGAAGCACATCCATTTAAAACATCAGGGTTAAGCGTGCTTGGCCTGGAGTAGTGGAAGGATGGGTGACCTATCAAGAAGTGATTCGCGATACTATGTGAGTGAGGCTAAAGCACCGGGAAATGTCATGTGGTGATTCCATGGTAAGTAAACAAGACTTTCGAGCCTTTGAAAAATTAACGCACCGTTCGTCAGACGGGATGAGGCCTACGGTCCGAGTGAGCAGGCATGGGCGATCCATTAGCCATGGTCGGTCGAGGAGTTACAAATGGTATCAGAGTTGAATCTAGACGGGTGTGGAGTTAATGAAGGCTCACACTAATATGAGTAACGATACTGGAGCGCAACGGGACATTGCGTTCTTTGAGAAAGGGTGAATTGTAACATCCCGATTTGTGGTATAAGTTGGAAGACTCAAAAAATTGATTTGACTACCTGTATCACTAAAGTGCACTTACATTTAGAATTCTAGAGTTAAATGTGTTATGGCTAGAGTAGTGAAAGGATAGGTGATTTATCGGAAAATGATTCGCGATACCGTGTAAATGAAGTCAAAGCACGAAATGTTATGTGGTGATTACAGAGTCTATAAATAAAACTTTTGAGGCTTTGAAAAATTAACATACCGTCCATCAGACAAAATAGAATCCATGATCCCCGAAACTGGCGTAAGTTATTAACCGTAGACGGTCGGAGTATTACAGTTATATATATTGCATACTATGTTACTAATTGCATAACAAATAACTTTTCAGAAGACAATTCATATTCTTATAATTCATTGTTTTACTACAATTTTTTAAAAAAAATTGAGAGTATTCGTGTACTCTGGGTCGCGTAGTTTGTCATGCACCGTGCTGTATTTTACTTTGTCACCTCCGTTGCCCCAAGACTATCGCAAATATTAAATACCTGATATAAAATTTGGCCTCACCTTTTGAGGCCCCTCTATAGTCAATATATTATTTGAATTCTTGATTAATCATCAAACTGTAAATTATTTGGCTTCGCTTGTTAACTAATTATTTTGGGTGTGTTTCATAATCGCAGATCGATGAGACAGAATCTCCTGAACTATAAGGTACAAATGCATGTGATTAAATTGATATTTAATTAGTTTATTCATGGTCGTATAATAATTAAGGTAGTCATCTTTTTTTAATTATCTCTTAAACTTTAAATTATTACAAATAGTTTAGAAGGTCTCAATGCTAGCTCTTTTTGCAAAACTGACTCAGAATTTGAAGTCAATTACAAAACCAACTCATGATTTGTTTGAAATTTTGATTTTCCTTTTTCACCATAGAATTTCGGATAATTCACAAAAATACAATTATTTTAATATTTTTTTCCGAAAATGATTGTATTACCATATCAGCCTCATCTTCATCAAGTATTTACAATATTGCCATTGACTTCAATACACCAATCACCATGAACAACCAATTTGAAGCTTTTAATGCTTTTAAAAATAGATTTTGACTTTCATTTTTTGTTTCTAATGCTGAAAAACTTAATTTCTTTCATTTTCTCTCTTTATTCATCCAAAATACACAAGATTTTGATTCAAAATTTTGTAAGGTTCATAGAGTCATTTAAGCTCATAGGCAGAGCATTAAACATGACTTGAATAATGTTCTCGGCCGCTACATCCTCTCTATCATTATCCCACTTTGGAAATATTTTTTCGATGTCCATCTCAACATAGTTGATCACGCGAGTCTGCATTATATAAAGATATCAAGTTAGATCTTTGACGGATTAGAAATATAGAAGACTTATATGTAAGTCATCTATAAAAATTTATGACCAGAAGACTTAGTTAAATCTTCCCGGAAGTCTTCTGGTGAGAAGACTTTCGAACTAAGTCTTCCAGAAGACTTAACTTGAAAGTCTTCTCACAAGAAGACTTCCGGAAAGACTTAAATAAGTCGGTTAGGAAGTCTTATGGTTATAAATTTTTAAATATGACTTACATATAAATCGTACTATTTTGGGAAATTACATGTCTGTTGATAGCGTCTTTAAAACATTTGTGTCCTTTGCCACCCTTGAATGCAAGCAATGGTGGAGACGGTTTGTTTGGTATGGGATTCCCATAATTAGCATCCAATTCTAGCAGAGCATGGTAGATCCACACCTGAAGAACTTGTATAAACCCATTGACAGTATAAGACTTTGTGAAATCTTTTGCCCTCAAAGAGTCCATCAACACCTTAAACGCCACTCTCCCCCATGGATAATTCTCGAATTTCTCCAAATCCATGACGAGCCTTGCAAGACTAGCTCATGTTGCGCTTGAGTACTTCCTCCCTTCAATGAATCCAGAGAAGATAGCTAGGTATCCCAGCCGCATGCGATCATCCCGAGATCAATCTTGGCATCTTTTATATGCTCTTACTATCTGCTCCAAACTTGGACCATCATCGACAGAAACACCAATCCGCTCCCAGAAAGAAGCCATATCATTTGTAACCTCACATCTCGGATTTTCAAGGTTCTCAATGTACTCGCAGTTGAGATCAATGAGTTGTTCAAACTCTATCAGTGAAAACCTCACTAGATCTGCACCAACCAGACTCCAAAGCTCTTTTTTTTTTTATGTTGAGCTGGAAACAGAGCATGTGATGAACCAGCTTTGATGCCCAACCAAAATCCATCTCCTTGAACTTTAGGAAGACTCCCAATCTTGATTCCTTAAGCTTCTCGTATTCATCATCATGTAGAGCATCCCTTACAGCAGAAAACAACTTGGAGTCATCTGTATGGTATGCTATACTTTTGATTGGAAAAAGATCTTCCCCTAAGGTAAATATCCTCTTCGGGAGTTCTAGTGAATCTTCTTCGGGACTTCCAGTAAGTCTTCCAGTAAATCTTCTAGTAGTCTTCCAGTAGGCTTTTCGGATAATAATAACTGGAACTCTTCTATGAAGTCTTCCAGTAATCTTCTTCGAGAAGCCTACTGGAAGACTTCCTCGAAGACATCCTCGAAGACTTCAACAAAGTCTAGATGAACATATTGAAAAACTTACAGTCGAAAGCGAAAGCGGTGAAGTTAGGGTCGGCAACGACAACAGCGGTTAATAGATCTGCAAAACTCGAAGTAAAATAAGAAGTCAGACTATCATGTTTAGGGTTTAACGGCGGTGAAACTTTGTAAAGGTTCGCCTTTAATTTAGTCAAAATCTGGACTTGACACCAAAGAGGAAGAACTTACCGGCGGCGAAACTCAACAATAACAATAACAGAATACGAACGGTTTCAGATCTGAAAAAAAGGAAGCGGGTTAGTTTAGTCTCCAGAAATACTATTCCGATATGAAAGATAAAGGAGATTCGATGAAAGAAAGAGACTAGCGGCGGTGAAAAACAACGGAAAACGAGAAACGACAGAAATCGTCTTCGGTATCGCCTTTAAAGAGAAACATCTAGGGTTTTGTGGTTTACCAGCAAATAGTGAATTAATAAAAAAAAATTTAAAAATACCTATTTATATGTCTGTTAAAACATCCGGTTAACCTAACTGTAAATTGGTAAAATTCATAACCGGTTCGGCATAGAAAACTTACGGGGAAGTCTTCTGGCAAAAAACAAGCGAGAAGACTTATGGGGAAGTCTCTTACACCCTAATACGTCGAGAAGACTTACATTTAAGTCTTCTAGCGTAATATGTTTTGGAGACTTAAGTCTTCCAATACCCTAAACAAAAAGACAAGCTAAATATCAATAAACACTGCACTAAACGTAAAATCAACTCCAAAACTGTTTAATATAAACAAAACTAAATATATATATGTAAAAAAATGAATTTTCAAAAAAATTAGTTAAGCTTCCAAAATCTAACCCTAAAGATACATACAATACTAGAACATATATTTGCAAACCCTCGACCAAAGAATATCATGAAATGATACATTTACTCATCTATGTTAAAAACAATTCAATTTTACTAGATTTTATTTTATATCATTTACAAATGTTTATTATTACATGTAAGTCTTCTCAGAAGACTTACAAAATCGTAAAAGACTTAAAAATGACGGAAGACTTAAATAAGCTATGAAGGTAAAAACGCATACAGTTTTTTTTTTTGTCATAAGGTGCATTTGTAATTTTCTCATTCCTTTTAAGTTACTTTTACATTTCATTAATGTTTGAGTACACTTTTGCATTTAAATTCAAGTTTTAGGTTGGTTTTAGCAATTTTCCCTTGTATGCTATGTATGAATACTCTTAAAACTTTCTTAGACAAGCTAGATGCTTAATTTCTTACAATTTGAAAACTAAATATTTAAGAACTAAAAATAAGTTCTTTAAATTATAACTCTTTAAATACATTGTTATATTATTTTGATTAACCAAATATATTGAATTTGTAATAATAACACTATAAAATTGCGATCAACCACTATATAAAACAAAATTAAATAAGATATATCAATCGATTTAATATATGTTCTTTGATCCTCCTACCCTCGTATATTCCATTTCATTAAGATACATTTTTATGAAAAATATTTTAAAAAACTTTAACTCAAAATTAAAAAAAATTACCAAAAAAATATTTCAAAAAGATGTTTTAACTACATTTTCATGAATCAATAATAATTAATTGCAAACTTCAAAAGAATTCAATTATATTTATTAAATATTTATTGGTTTGGAAATATATAAAATAGATAATCATTAAAAATTATGTATTTATATTTGAAAAGTTAGAAGATATGAATGGTGACTTAAATGAATAATGCATTTTTTAATTTTTTTAATTTTTTATCGTTTATAAAGAATAGCTTTTTTATTATTTTATTATTTTATTTTTTTAAAAAATATAGAGTAATTTTTTTCCACTAAATTTAATAAGTAATAATCATTTTTATCATACCTATAATTTTATTCTCATTCGTTCTATTTTTAGTCGTTTCTAATATTCATGTATTAGTTATCAGTTAGACTCAATATATTTTATTATTATATATTCCCTCCGTTTCAAAATGATCAATATTCTAGAAAATAAATTTGTTTCAAAAAGATCAATTTTTCCATTTTCTATGTATATAACAATTATAAATAGTAAGTTTCAAGAAAATTAATTGTGTTTATTAATTTTTGATTGACTACCTTTTATGGGAAATTTTTAAACGCAGAAAACAAGACATTTATAATCAGAATATAAGATGTTTTCTTAATGTGTAAAAATTCTAAAACTTGTATCTTATTGAAACGGAGGGAGTATAAAATCTCTAAAACATTGAATAAAATACTCCCTCTGTTTCGCAAAAAGTATCGTTTTGAGGTTTTATTTTCGTTTCATAAAGAGTGTCGTTTTCAATTTTAATGCAATTTATTAATGTTTTTAGCTTGGTATTTATTGTAAAATGCATTGGTTTTATAAATATTTTTATTTATCTAAAATATTATTGGTTGAATAGCTATCACATAAATAAATTCTAATCATTTTCTTAATATGTGTTAAAAGTATCAAGTGATATTCTTTAAGAAAGAGAGGGAGTATTGAATTTTATTTAGGGAATATTAACTTCCATAATAATTTAGCTGACGTGCATTAATGTCAAATATTCTGTAAACACGAGGAACTTTCAATAATAAAGACGGACCATAAAAGTGGCTCTTCACTAGGAGAAGTATGTACCCCTTATCACTAATCAATTAATTAGGAAGCTAATTACAAATGCTGGAGTCATACTTAATTACTCAAATCATGAGTGATTCTTGGCATTGTGTTTCCTTACCAAATCTTTCCCAATCCTCGTAAGCTGCCACGTTGAGACAAGATGCTGCATCATTCCTTCTTGGATTATATATACAGATAAATAAATTAATAATAATAAGCTATGTTCACTTCTAAGGTTCTTTATCCACGTTCCATTTGAGCATTTTTGTTGACGTCATAGTGTACGTTTGATTTATTAAACTAAAACTTACATGAAAAACTGAATTGACTGTATATATTATTCTGTAAAATTGGCTCCAAACTGGTCGATTGGTTTTTGAAATGTACATTTTTGTTTAACTAAATCAAAAGACACATGAAACAATGCATTGGCGTTTTTTTTCTTGAACATATGCTTCATCCGTTCCCCGAAAGTAAGATTTTCTAGAGTTCTCAAGTTTATTAAGAATATAATAAATGTTTATAGTTTAATTTATTATTTATTTTCTTATACACTTTCCAATAATTATCCACCAATAAAATTTAATCAATTCAAATATTCATAATTAATGTTTTTTAAAAGTATAAAAAGTACCTTAAAATATAAAAAATCTATTTTTATGGAACAAGAATAAGATTTAGAAAATCCTACTTTCGGAAACGGAGGTACTCCCTCCGTTTTAGAAAGATCCATGTTTTAGAAAAAAATTTGTTTCAAAAAGATGTATATTTTACCTTTTCAATGTAGTAATTAATAAAAAATTGTAAATTTCAAATAATAATGTTGTTTATTAAATTTTTATTAGTTAAAAGTTATGGGAAATTGTTATTTACAGAAAACAGTGTACTTACAATCAAACTTTAATGCGTTTTCTTAATATGTGTGAAAAATCTAGAATATGAATCTTTTTTGAAACGGAGGTAGTAGTATATAACAATGCATTAAGTACATATAATCAAAGTTAGAGAGGTGTAAACTCCGGTGTAAGAATTGAGATCCATTAAACCAGAATGAAAAGTTTGATAAAAGTTGAGCATCGAACTCAGATCCATTGTAATAAATGATTTAATCAAATTTATGCAGTCATTTAATCAAATTTATGCAGTCAAATTAGGATTAAATTTTTGAATAGACTGGAAAATTATTTAGAAAGTAATCAACCATTTTTTATCACAAAAATCAAATAAATTTAGATAAATGTAGTTAATACCAAATCACATAGAGTAAACGAAAACAGTACACACAATTTTAAGTAGGCCTGGGCATAAAATCCGTAACTCGAAATCCGAACCGAACCCGAACCGAAAAACTCGATCCGTACCCGGTCCAACATATAAAAAATACCCGAATGGATCTTCTAAGGTGGTATAAAAAAATCCGAATCCGAAGTGTTATTAACCAAATCCGAACGGGTAACCCGAAAAAACCGAAAAACCGAAAAATCCGAAAAAATATCCGAAGAAACCGATCCGAATGTCCAAACTATTGTACAATATAATTATATGAAACATAAATATATACTTCATTATAAATTAAAGTATAAATAAAACTATACAATAGATTGTTATTCATAGATTTTAATTTTATTTATGGAATTTATGAAAATTATATATAAATAAGTATATATTTCTTATGTTTTGTTTTTAAATTTTAGATTTTATTTTGGGTATATCCGAACCGAACCGATATCACCCGAATCCGAATGATATATGGTTACTTTATGGGTTCTAGGATGTGATACAAAATCGACCCGAACCCGATATGTTATATCCGAACCCGACCCGTATTTGCAAATTTACTAGAATGGGACCTAAGAGGTGTTATAAAAAAGAACCGAAATCCGAAAAACCCGACCCGAACGCCAACGGGTACCCGAACGCCCAGGCCTAATTTTAAGCTATAAACTCGTTATACTAAAATTCACCTGCCCAATTTCTTTTCTAAATTCTCGTTTAACAAGAATATATACCAAATGAATCTTTTGAAATTATTGTTTATCGAATGTACGGGCTTGATAGTTGATACATAAGTGGCGACACCAAATCGATAGGTATATCCTTAAAAGTAAAACTTAATAAGTTTGAAGAACACACATCTTAACATTTTACCGAAAAAAAAAAAAAAAAGTTTGAAGAGCACATAGACAATTTTTTTTTTCTGTTAAACAACTATTCTATTATTTAAATTTAAAGTTGTCTAAAAGAATCAAACCAAAAAAAAAAAAAAACAATGTCGTATAGATTTTATGAAAGAATTTTGGTATTTTAGCTAATAAATCAAATAATATATTTTCATAACGAAAAATAAAAATAATCTGAGAAATCGATACATCAACAGTTTTTTTAGTGTACAACGTTATGCAAACAAAAATAAAAGAATATTAGAAATGAAACTATAAGTATAACCTTTTCAAGTGAGTCTCTACTGAACCTTTTCAAGTAAGTCTCTACTGAACCTTTTCAAGTGTCTTAAGTGAGTCTCTACTGAAGAGAGTGATTTCGTTAGAAGTAATAAATTAATACATTGAACCTTTTCAAGTGTCTTAAGTGAGTTTACTTTGGTTGTTTTGTAGAGACAATGTCCTTTGAATGCTTAAAAAGGGGATATTCCTACAAATTATTTTATTGTTATTAGTGGATACGAATCTCTATTTCGTATTATGTTAATCGAATGTAGCGAGATCAAATAACAGTTGAATATCTTTCCAATTAAAGAAAAAAATTATCAACTAATCCTAAAAGAAAGTCATGAAACAAAAGCAGTGTTCTATCACTCCTAAAGACCTCACTTGACTCATTCCTCCCTAATAATCAACCTTCCCAACCTCGACGTCTTTGTAGTCGCCGCCTCTTCCACCATCCACTGCTGTGAGCTCCCTAGCTCTTGCCGCCTCCAAATCCCAATTAGTCCTAAACGTCGCCACCATCATACCACTCACACACACTATCTGCGCCGCGAGCATTCCAAACCAAAGTCCCTTGAATCCATAGCCAAACCAAAACGTCATAACCATTCCCAGTGGCATCCCAATCACATAAAACGCCGCCATGTTAATGTTAGCTCCGATCCTCGGTCTCGCTGAGCCTCTGAGAACGCCGCAACCCGTCGTCTGAGGGCAGTTTCCAAGCTCGCAAAGGCCAACAATTGGTAGAACCATCAAAGTTAACTTAATGATTTCCTCATCATCAGTGAAAATCCTAGCCCACATGTTTCTGACTGAGACGATGAACGTGAAAGCCGTAAACCCTAGAGCGATACTGAGACCGAGTCCTACAATGGCGGCTCTTCTCGCTCTCTGTGGCTGGTTCGAACCCAGCTCGTTTCCCACACGAGTCGAGACTCCAAAGCTCAATGAGTTAGGGAAAATGTAAACAAGAGAAGTGATTTGGATGAGAATTCCCATTGAAGCAATGGTTGCTTTAGGGTTTATAAGTAACCCACAAAGCACAATCATAATCTCATAGCACCACCACTCGAGACAAACCGAGACACAACTCGGTATGGCCAGACCGAGTAGTTTCTTCCATTCTCTCACACTACTACCACACGACTCCTCTGAAACATCACCTTCCTCATCGTTTCTTAGCTTGTCTTCCAAGAAAGCGATATAGATGAAGAGAAAGACGACAAGGTTGAAGTTTGACACAACCCCACTTATGGCTATACCTTCAATACCCAAACCGAGATAAGACACGAGGAAGAAGATGATAGGAAAGTGGAGAACACTCGCGACCGCCGTGCAGATTGATAAAGGAAGAGTCTTTGACTGTGTCCTGAGATAAACTCTTAATGGGTGTAAGAAAGATTGAGAGATGAGATCAGGAACAGAGTAAAGCAGATAGGTGTGAGCTTCGGACACAAGCTCCTCGTCCTGTTTCAACGTTTTCAGAACCTTGTGGATGTTGATCCAGAGAAGAATTACAGGGAGAGATGTGAAGAGGAGGAGAATGATTCCTCGCCGGATCGTAGCCGTGACGAGGTTATAACGTTTTGCGCCGAAGGCTTGTGAGCAGATTGATTCAACTCCCATGGTTAAACCGGAGAAGAAAGAGTAACCGGTTATGTTGGCGAATGCAAGGGCTAGGGAGCCGCCGGCGAGTGTGTGGTCACCAAGACCGCCGAGGAAAAACAGAGAGACGAAAGAGCGAAAGTAAAGAAGTAGGCCTGTGAACACCAATGGGAGAGAGATTCTTGCTATTGAGATTGCTTCATTTGCCAAGAGGGAAAGAGAAGCAGTGTAATTTGGAAGTACATGCAGTTTCTCGTGATGAGATATTTTTGGGAGTAAAGGTATTGTAACTTCACTTCTGACACGATTTAATTGACACATTCTGTTTATCTGTTTATTTTAATAATTTCTGTGAGAGAAGAAAATATAGAGAGAAAAAAGTAAGAGAGAATTTTATTTAGGTGTGAAGGAGGTTGGTTAAGCATTGGGTTTATATAGGGAGAGGTGGTGGTGAACCTATTCGATAGAAACTTCTTCTTTCTCTCTTTTTGAAATCAATCCATGTTTATAAAATTATATTTGTTTTAACTTTTCAAAGCCTTAAGTTTTACACGCGGTGTGCCCCACACGTTGAATTAGAGTCAAGGAGAAGTTGCCAGATGGGTCTGCGAATAATTAGAACTTTTGGTTAACTCTTATTCACATAAATTGTTGGTTCCATAGTTTTTCTTTGTTTAGTTCTTCGTACTTGTTTAATTTTGTAATTTAGTGACGAAATTTTAGAAAAATTGGAAAAATGAGACACTTTCAATTTTTCTTTGTCCCAATAGGACTTCTGATATTTTTGGCAATTATGGACATGTTTAACCCTTATTTTATAGAAAAAATAGTAAACTAAATTTAAAAAATATAAAAAATATGAAAACTATTGGAAACATAAGTATGACAATTTATATGGTTTAATATTTTTTTAAAAAAAAGTGGAATCATATTTTATTTTATCTTCTAGGTACAGTTAGAATACTCATTCTTTTTATCTACTTTGCCTAGAATACGAATACTAAATTTTGAACATAAATATATCTTGGTTATTTAATATAATCTAAGCTTTCTTGTATATTCTAACGAAGCTAGAATTCGATGCGTTATAATCAAGAAAAATGTCTTAAGTGTACCTAAAGCTTGATAACGAGATATAGCCTCAACTCGATGTTATACCTTGTCTAGATAATGTGTCATAACCTATTCTTCCTTTTACCTTATGTGACATTTCAGTTAGAATATGTTTCCTACATACTCTATTGTGTTCTGCGAAAGGTAGGATACATATTCTAGGTAAATCCGAAATATATGGAAACTTCCTTTTTCAGTTATTGAGATGGTGAATCAAAGAGAGAATCCTCCCATTATTTTTTGGATTTCCCGAAAATATGTAATCTACCTTACGTACATACTCTACTTTATTGTACGTAAGGTAGATTACATATTTTGGGGAAATCCGAAAAATATGAAAACTTCCATATTCGGTTAGAGATGTTTCCTAAATCTAAACTAAGTATACCCTATATATTTGAAAGAATATTTTCTCCTCCTCCCACAATATTTTCTCTTCGTTAGCACTTTAGAGAACTGCCTATGCAAAATGCATTAAACCAATAGCACTTTAAAGTTTGAGTTTATTTGGGGTTTAGGGTTTGTTTAGTGTTTGGGTTTATTTGGGGTTTAGGGTTTGTTTAGAATTTGGGTTTATTTGGGGTTTAGAGTTTCTTTAAGGTTTGTTTAGAGTTTGGGGTTTATGGTTTGTTTAGAGTTTGGGGTTTATTTGGGGTTTAGGGTTCGTTTAGAGTTTGGGTTTATTTGGAGTTTAGGGTTTGTTTAGAATTTGAGAAATAAATCCCAAATCCCAAACAAATCCCGAACAAATCTCAAATCCCAAATAAACCCCAAAATCCCAAACAAATCTCCAACTCAAATAAACCCCAAATCTCAAATAAATGAGTTTGGGTTTATTTGGGGGTTTAGGATTTGTTTAGAATTTGGGTTTATTTGGGGTTTAGGGTTTGTTTAGGGCTTGTTTAGAGTTTGGGGTTTATTTGGGGTATAGGGTTTGTTTAGAGTTTAGGTTTATTTGGGGTTTAGGGTTTGTTTAGAATTTGAATTTATTTGGGGTTTAGGGTTTGTTTAGAGTTTGAAGTTTATTTGGGGTATAGAGTTTGTTTAGAGTTTTGGTTTATTTGGGGTTTAGTGTTTGTTTAGGACTTGTTTAGAGTTTCATTTTTTCGTTTTTATTAGTTTTTTTTTTCGTTTTTGAAGTGTCCATTTTTTAATTATTAATTTATATTAATAGATTATTTTGTATTTTCAATTAATTTGGTATAAAAAGGATATTATAAGGGTATTATGGTATTAAAAAGAATCAAAATCTTAGTTTCCTAAAAAATCATCTAAAAATCTTATTGAGACAAATCAAAATTGAAAGTGTATCTTTTTTCCAATTTTCCCCTAAATTTTAGCATGATAAGATTTGTTTTTGCTGGAAATACAGGGAGATATTTTTTTTTTGTTAACAAATACAGGGAGAGTTATACAGTACAAAGAAAATTCTGATCAAGAAAAGATGCAAGTTAGTTGAATATTCCCTCCATTTTATAATAAGTGTCATTTAACATTTTATACACAAATTAAGAAAATTACTAATTTTTCTGTTTTACCTCTATTTAATATAATTTTTTGTTTATTTTTATTAATTAATAAATTAAAAATAAATACAAAAATGGAAAATTTAGTTAATATATACATCAGAAATTATAAAACAACATTTATAATAAAATAAAATTTAAAATTTAAAATAACATTTAATATGAAACAGAACTAATATCAAATTGGAATTGGCTGGTGGGACATTGACCCGGAAAATAGTATTCAACACTGGAGGAAAAAAAAAATGGAAATTCGTTTTGGGACCAAAAGCAGAGAACTTGTACTTTGAAAACAAACAAACACATTTCTATATTTCCTGTACATAAATAAGAACTAACTTTATAGATTTATACATGTCATCCAAATTTATACTGATGTTATCCAAATTCTACCAAAGTAATAGTAATAGACAGCTAATAACTAAAAATATTATTAGATTATATATATTTCTAACGTATAATACCTTCAAGATTTATTTTTATTTAAATTTTTCTAACAACAAATCGACAAAAAACACTTACAATTTTAGATTTCTTATTTTATTTTTAATTTATTATAGAACTACTCAATTATATTTTTAATGAAGATTGATGAAGAAATTATTTAAACTAAACTGTTAACTAATTTTACTGATAAATTATATTTTGACTTTTTATTTAAATCTTTTGTACATATTAATAATTCATGCGGTCTATTGGTAATTATGTCTAGGTATGTTCATAAATTTATGGTAGTGTATTTAGTTTTTATATCAATGTAAATCTTCTATGAAAATATATCTGACAAAGAGGACTGAATAATGAATAAATCTGGAAAATATATATAGACTATAAGATAATATGTATAGTATTAGGGGTGAAATCAATTACTTGATACTCGGCGCATACTTGTTACCTTGTTCGTGCTTGGTTCGTAAAATTGAGTACTCATCTTAATCAAATCGAATATCAAGTCATTTATTTAAATTATTTGTAAGTAGAAAACAAATATCAAATATTAAAATAAAAGTTTGTTACTCGTGATCCGTTACCTAATTTTACTTTTTGAAAAAATTTAAACTATAATAAAATAACTTATTTATACGATAAATAAATTCAAAAATAGTATATTAATAGAAACATTCTAGACTTTAAAAAAATCTATTTGGTGTGGATATAAAAATTCTTTTTTTGTTACTTTCTAATGTTATTCTATATCAATTTAAAATATACGAGACGCTAAAAAGTACTATTTATAAAGAAAATAATTGTTTATCTTGGAATTCAAACTAATTAAAGTTTTCTAAAATTCTTGTGCAAAAATTTAAGTAGCTAAAATAATAAAAAATATTAAATAATTACAAGTAATTTGTAAGTAGTTCATAAATAATAAGTAGTAAAATGAAATAATTAATTTGTAAGTACATCATTTTTAAGTATTTGAAATACAAGTATTTAGTTTCCACAAACCAAATACAAATCTGATACGAGCATGACTTGGAAAAAGGAGTCGGACAAATCAGCACTTAAACCAGATGGACAAGAGATCAAGGAGCATGGACCAATGACCCGAGCTAGGACAAGAGGCTTAGGAAAATGGTTGTGGCTTATATTAAGATGATGGATCAGAAAGAAGACAAGAAAGAAAAAACCCAATCTGTTTTATATCTTTCAGCCTTAGAAAAATTTGGGCCGACCAAACTCATGGACAATCCAGAAGCCCAAATTATTTCACCCGGTCCAAGGATCTATCAAATCATCATCTTAGGGCAGTTTGCATTAAAATCTTTAATTTCATTACTTGAACAAATTAAACCAAGTACCAAGTATACCAAAAGTGGTACATACTTGGCTTGTGTCCACCAAGTTTACATATGCTCTTTAGTTTTTGGTATGTTTTTAGTCTTTTCCAATATATTGTATTTTTATAGAGTTAATACACAAAATTGTACTACTATAAATAAATCTATATACAATTACCACATAATAAATTTCTAAAATATAAGATAAAATAAGATAGAATAACTAAAACAAAATTATAAAATCAATTTGGAAAGCTTCAGTCATCAAAAGAATATCATTGTTTTTTCTTTTTAATAACTTGGAGGTATTTGCGGCCCAAAATACAAACGGCTAATCTAATGGAGCACCCATAGACATTAGACATACATGCTGCTCACAGTGAAAATTAGATACCCAAATCTTCTAGCCACACAAGCGAGTAAATCTGAGATGGTTAGCACCTTTCACAACCCACTTTATCACTCGACCATGCTATTCATAAATAAAGAATAATAGTTGGTGATCAACTAATAAATTTTCAGATCACTACCTATCAATGATCTATCAAATCGCCATCTTTGCAAATGCATTCTTGGGTCAGTTCGTATTACGTGGTACCAGAGCACACTTGCTTGATCGGTATCATTTCTTATCATCTCTCTTTCTCACCATCTTTTCCTTTTCTCCACTTCTTTTCTATCTATCTATTGTAAGGGAACCGAGCCCCTGGTTTCTTACAAGTTATATATATAAAAAAAGAAACAAGAAAAGAAAGAATCGAAATTAAAAAAAGAAAAGAAAAGAAGAACAAGATCGAAGAGAAATCCGATTGGCCGAAGAGAAATCCGACCCCCAGTGGTAAAATTGGTTCCCAAAAGAATCATTCTTTAACTTTTTATCTTGAAAATTTCTCTTGAGTTGACTGAAAGATTGGCTACTGATTTGATCTTGTTTGCTTCAAAGGAACCATTGAGAAATGCCTTGTCTTACCATCTTTGAAGGAAACACTTGTGAGAGAGGGATTATCTTGTTGTGTTTAACATTTCTTTAAGTAATTTCAGGTAAATAAGATGACTGATCGTGATAAGGAGCCTGATCTAAGTACTCAAGCCGCTTAAGCCAATATGAAGCATCTCTAGCAGGTGAATACTTGAAGAGCTTACAGAGTAGGTAGTACGCATGGACTCCATTGGCTTTGATAGCAGAGACTAGATCCTCGAACCATTCCAGATGGTCCATGGGATGCTCATGTGGTTACCATGATAAGGTGTTTGTGCCACAAGTGTGAAATAAGAAGGCTTCAGCTCGAAATCGTTCCTCTGGAAAGCTAGAGGACGAATAGCAGATCTGTTGGCGTAAAATTGATATGGACGATTTTATTCAGCCAAAGTTCTGGGTCGAGCAGCCTGGACATTGTTGTCAGCTACGACAGCTTGTGGAATAACTGCCTTAGGATCAGGGATTACAGCCCCCTAATCATCAAGTCTCTAACCTGCTGCATTATGCAGATGACCCTCCTAGTCATGCATGTCTCCATTCTCATGCCGAATGACTACTAGATTTGCAACCATGTTGTGTACTTGCGGGTTGGTGTCGATCGGTGCTTGAGTAGAAGTACTGATCATCGCTCTCTTGGAGAAGTATCAATCGGTGCTCGATGTTGAGTATTAACTGAGGCTCGAGTAGTAGTGTAAGTCGACGCTAGAGTAGAGTGTCGATCGATGGAGAAGATGTGTTGTCGGTCAATGCTATCCGCTTGTCTTTGCAGATGGTGTGTTCCAGAATTGTGGGGTCTGAGAATAGTAGCTCCTTTTCCTTGTTGCTTCTGGTACAGTTGGACATGCACCTGAAAACAAAGAAATATTTTTTTTATCAGTAACTAAAAACAAAAATAAAAACCTAGACGAAACCTATTAATCAAGTCTAATGGCAAATCTTTGCCCCTGGAAATGACGCCAAATTTGATACAACTCAAATTACTCTAGAACTACTTTACTCTCTCAAATAAGAGGTTCAATTGCAGTACGTAGAGATCGAATCAGCAAGGAGCATATGCACACAATAGAGTCTAGAAATCAAGGTTAAGCTAGGAAAATATGTTATTAAGCAGTAAATAGTAAATCAGATTGATTTATAAATAATTGGATGAAATAACTAAACTTAGGGTTTCATGCAATCAAGATTATAGAGATATATAAGCTAAGGGTGTTGTGAATGATAATCCTAGAACTCGAAGTCTAATGTAAAGATATCCAGCTATCGTTGAGAGTCTAATAAGTTGTCTACGTCCAATGCTACAACTCTTGTTTGTAGGCACAAAATGAGTATCGATCGGTGCTACCTTTCTAGCATTTCTAGCATCGATCAACGATACCTTAAGTCCTTTGTAATTGTCTTAATCAATATGTTCACTAATGTCCTAGATCAGCTATCGCATGTATCTAGCAACCTAGCTCAAGAGAATTCAATTCAGGAAGAGATCCTACTACCTTAGTTGTCTACAATCCTAATTTCAGAGTTCTAGTTAGATACTCTAGAACTCAAGCAGTAAGAACAATTCTAATGAATGATATCTTATAAATTCACCCTAGCAATTCTAAAGTTTTGGCTAATCCATCAAAACCACAGTTAAACCCTAAATCTAGCAAAAGGGATTACCTAGACATAATAAAATAGATCTGAATAAAAAGCATAGAATAAAATAGATAAAAAATGGAGTTCAAATACAAGCTCTGAAGGAGTTTGAATCTTCTCTCCAATCTACTAAAAATCCTAAAATTATTTGCTGTGAATAGAATTACTATAAAAGATTATGTGTTGCCTAAAAAATGGCAAACACTATATATAATAGGTAAAAGTCAGCCATGGGTAGTCTCATAATTATGTGAAACTTGAGTTTCAAGTCGTCTGTCTTGAGTCGGGCTTGTCTCGCTCGGTTGTCGATTGGTGCCAAGGAGGCAGTGTTGACCTACACTCTCCTCTCTTCTCGACTCTATCTTCTTTAGCGATGAGATTCTTCTCTTTTTAGCTCAAAAATGCTCCATAATCATCACATTGCTCGAAAACATGCATGAACCTGAAAAGACTCCAAAAAAGACTTCAAACACATATCACTTTATTAATGACTTATACTATGGCTAAAAACAGGTAAATTCCATAGCCTAGCAGGAATCCAACCAGGGGTCACATATGTCAAGTGAGGCTTCAGGCCCAATCGTGTTCTAAAGGAAACAATACAACTTTTGAGTATATTCGGGCTATCGAAACCAAACCCATGAGTTTCCACAGCTTGTGAAATCTATGGATCCAGATGATATCACAAAGCAAGTTGTCATGTTCAACTAATGTTGTTGTTGTCATGTTCACACCCACATACTTGTAAGCTCAAGAAAAGGAGCTTCTATGTTCGAAGAAAGGAGTGATGTGTTACACACGCTGGATGCTGTGTAACACAATGATGCATGCTGATTATGGAGCAGATCATATGTTACACACTCTGAGAGATGTGTGACACACTGGTGCGAATTAGTTATGAGACAATGACGTGTCATATAACTATTGAACTCAAGATCTTGCTTTGGCGTAAAGCAAAGAAGATTTGGGCTTAGCGCGATATTAGGAAAATATAATATTGTGTTTGAGGGTTTATAACCGTGCGACCTTGGGTAGATTTAGGTTAACGGTTTTGATAGAGAAAAAGCTTGAGCAAGAGGTTTGTTCTTGTGAGCTTTAAGAAGACGAGTGACTTGTTAGTGCAACTCTTTGTTCTTATTCGTGAGATTATAAATTGGTCCGTCTCTAGTCGCATGTGACTGAGAGTAATTCGGATTAAACAGATCTAGGAAGATTGTTTAAGAGATTTCTAATATACAAGAAAAGAGTTCTTGGTATCTCATATTTTGTTCCTCAATTGAGTTGAATCTGAACTTTTATTTGGTATCAGAGAGGGAAACCTCTGTAGTATCCAAGACTATTAACAGGTTGAGATCCTGCGGATTTCATGGATAACATGAAGGAACTTGTAATTGTCCAGAAACCTATCATGCTACCTATCATGCTGGATGGTGGTAACTTTGGTCATTGGAAGGCGAGAATGAGACACTTAATCAGAGGAATTGATGAGGATGCGTGGACTGCAGTTGAAGATGGTTTGTCTGCTCCCACCATGATTATGGATGACAAGAATGTGGGACCACAACCCAAAGATAGATGGACTGACTCAGAAAATTCAGCATCCAAGTTCAACTCTAAAGCTTTAACTGTCATATTCTCATCGGTAGACCTGGATCAGTTCAAAATTATTCAAGGTTGCGAGTCGGCTAAGGAAGCTTGGGACACTCTTATCAATCACTTCGAAGGAGACACTAGTGTACGAAGAACTAGATTTGACACCTTGCATCGAAATTCGAAAATTTGAGAATGGGAGATGATGAACCTACTGATGGTTTCATATCTAAAATTAGCGAACTAGCAAGTGGATCCTCTGTTCTTGTTAAGAAATATGAGGAAAAAGATTTGCTGAAGAAGCTGCTGAGATGTCTACCTCCTCGAATTGAAGCATACAAAGCTATCTTAAAAATTGCCGTTGATACTAACGAGATGAAATTTGATCAATTATCTGGAATTCTAAAAGTTCATGATCTTGAAAAACTAAATCGTCAGTCGAGTGCTCATAAGAGTATTGCCTTTACTGCAGAATCAAATGAAGACAGCAAAATCTTAAAAATTGAAGAAAATCTAGGACTCATGGCTCAAAATTTCAAAAAGCTTATTAAACGATTAGAGAAAAGGAGGAAACCGTTCGAGTGGACGTTTTCAGAAGAGTGACTCTGATCGAGGGAACTCACAGTACTCGAAACAAGATTCATCGAAGAACTCTAAGAAGAAAGAACTTCAGTGCCATGAGTGTGAGGGCTACATACATTTTCAGAATGAATGTCCACTTGCAAAGAGAAGAGAACTGAAGTGCATCGAGTGTAAAGGGTGTGGCCAGACTCGAAGTGAGTGCCTGAATACACTGAAGAAAGACAAGTTCTCTATTGTTTTTCAGTGACACTGAGTCAGAAAGTGATAGTGAAGAAGAGGAGCTGCATTTAAATTTCATTGCTTTAATCGGACATGAAGAGGTGCAAGAAACTCATTCAACAACTGAGTTTACAAATGAAGAGGAAGAGGAAGATGACAATATCAGTCATGACCTTGAAACAGAGTACAAAGCATTATTTGACAAGTTTGCTGAACTTAGTCATGAGAATCTGCAACTCCCTAAAGATAAAGCTATGCTGAAAGCACAAGTGAACATTCTGGAACTTGAGCAACCATCCATCCAGACTACAGCTCGCTCTATTCTGAATGAAGCTGATCAAGAAGTACTCTCTTTAACGAGAGCCATGGCTGAGCAAGAACGGATTCATAAACAATTTGAAGATAAGTTCATTCAGATAACTGATCTATTGAAACAAGAGATCGATAAGAGCAAGCTGCTTGAAAACCAACTCGCAGAAACTAACAAGAAAGTACGCATGCTTACCATAGGTAAGAAAACACTTGATCATCTTCTCACTTTGGGACAATGTCCAAGCATCAGCACAGGTCTTGTATTTCGGGGATCTACATCAAAAACCACTGGAGAGAGGGTCCTATTTATGAAAGAAACATCAAAAGAAGAAGTAGAACAAAAACTTGAAGAGATCAAACCTACTGGTGTGAAGAGAGAAACTGACAAGCTGGCATAAAAAAAGATTGGTAATGGATGTCACTTCTGTGGTAAGCGTGGCTATCATGTCCGTTTCTGTTACAAGCGTAAGCATCGATATGAGCGAGCTTGGAGGTTAAATTTGTGTTTCATGGAACCATCTGCATATGGTCATGTTTGGGTAGCAAAACGAGATCTTTACCCAAACTATAAGGAATCTACTCAGAAAGTGTCACACACTGAAAACGTTGAGCTACATACTGAAGCTGAACAACACCTCGTCTACAATCTGGCACACATATACAAAGATGGAGACATGACAAGCAATATTGCATACACTAGTGCAAAAGAGATTAGCCAGATTGACCTTCCTTGGTATTTTGACAGCGGCTGTTCAAGACATATGACAAGAAATCAAGAATACATTGAAAAAATTGAACATATCAAAGGTGAAAAAATAACGCTTGGTGATGGGGGACAAGGAAAGATTCGAGGTGTAGGAGTAATGGAAAGAGCTGATTTACCTCGTCTGATCAATGTCTACTTCGTGGATGCACTTAAGGAAAATCTCATCAGTGTTAGCCAGTAGTTTGATAAAGGCTTAGAAATTATCTTCAACTGCAAAGAGTGTCGTGCAGTTCACTTAAAAGGAAATCTTGTACTATGTGGAGTGCGATAAGGAAACAACTGCTACATGTGGAAGCCATCACATACATGTTTCACAGCAAGGGAGTCATCACTTGACCTCTGGCACAAGAAACTTGGTCACATGAACACCCATGGATTGACCAGACTCGTAAATGCCGAGGTAGGTAGAGGAATTTTGGATCTTGAAAAGCAAACAGACACAGTGTGTGGAGCTTGCTGTCAAGGCAAACAGATCAAAGTGCAACACAAAAAAATTGCTGAGATCAGATCAATGCGCATACTGGAACTGATACACATGGATATCATGGGACCCATTACCCCTGAGAGTATTGCAGGCAAGATATATATTTTTCTCTTGGTCGATGATTTCTCCAGATACACGTGGGTTGACTTTCTGCGAAACAAATCTGATGCAATTGAGAGCTTTCGAATCCTGTCACTGCAACTTAAACAAGAAAAAGGTGGAATCACTCAAATCAGGAGTGATCATAGTGGTGAGTTTCAGAACGAACAATTTGATCAGTTTTGTCAGAGTCAAGGGATTCAACATCAGTACGCTGCTCCTAGAATTCCCCAACAAAACGGAATAGTGGAAAGGAAAAACAGAACATTGCAAGAGATGGATAGAGCAATGCTGTGTGGGAACAATGTGCCATCAGGGTTTTCGGCAGAAAAAATAGGAACCACATGCTATGTGATAAATCATGTTTATGTCAAACCCAAGACTAAAACCACCCCATATGAGATCTTCAAAGGGAAAACTCCTAACCTGAGTCACATGCATGTTTTTGGCTGCTTATGTTACATTCTGAATGATAAAGATCAGTTAGGGAAGTTTGATGCTAAAAGTGATGTTGGAATGTTTTTAGGTTACTCAACCAACAGCTCTTCATACAGAGTCTTCAATCAGCGTACCAAGTTCATTGGAGATATCGTGATTGTTGTGTTTGATGAAAATGTTGGATTCTACCAGGCAAGAGTAACACAAATAATTGAATGTGTAGAACCAATCCTATTTGAGGCAGTGGAAGCTGAGACCAAAGATGAGACTAAAGATGAAAGTGAGCAAGAAGTAACTCACGTCAATCTGGATCAGGGGTGAGTTCATAAGAACCACTCATCTTCTGATGTAATCGGTGGTGTGTTTGATGAACGAGTCACAAGAAATTATAGGTCCATGTACACATTGGAAGCAATTGGAGCTTTTGGACTATTTTGGAGCATTTAGGATGCTCAACCAGAAATTCAAAGTCGGATCCAGTTTATGCGTGAAGCATCAATCGACGTCACACCTAGTGTATCGATCAACGGTCAAGTCGACTACAAGATTAATGAATACTTGAGAAATAATAAGTTTTACCCAAAAATCTCACCATTTGCAAGATAAGTCCCTGGCCAAAATTTAGACTATTTATTAGGATTTTCTATCTTAGTTTTAACCTAAGCTAGAAGAGGCCATTCTAACTAATACTAGGGTTTTAGAGTTGAGAGTTGGAACACCTTTCTACATCTATTGGAGAGAGATATCTGACCATTATAACAGAGAAGATCTTAAACTCTTTATCTTATTACTCAGTTTATTTTATGCAATTTATTCAGACTTTAATCATGTTCTTCATTGCTATGTCTGTGTAATTCGTTGTTAGATTTAGGGTTCTTCAATGGAAGTAATGTCTTGTTGATTTTATAGAATTGTTAGGGTGATCTTATTGGTTCTTTGTTTAAGTTGTTCTTAATGCTAGGTTGAATCAGATCACCCCAATCTTAGAAACTAGGGTTCCATAGCGCACGCGAGAGCATGGTTATGACCCTGAACCTATCTTAAACAATCTAAATAACTGGTAACAAACGAGAGTTGAATTGGAAGTTTAGAGAACCCATCAAACCGTGAAACCAGTACTATTTAGAATGAGCATCGATCGACACTCAGTCGAGATGCGAGAGCGATCTCCTAAACTCTAAGGTTTGAGTTCGAGAATGGTGCTTAATTAAAACCCTAGCAATCTATTAATTTTCATTATCTAAAACTACCTGAGAATTTCCCCTAAGTCTAATCTCGTAATTTAACCTTCACAAACTAAATCAATCTTGAAATCACCTTTATTATTATTATTACCATTTGTCTAGCTTTAACTCAAAAAAATAAGTCTATTGTGCAATCCTAGAGTCTCTGTGGATTCGATCCCTAAGTACTTCATTGAACCTCTTATTTGAGAGAGTAAAGAGGGAAATATGGTTAGTTTGAGAAGTGATAAAAAATACCCACATCAAATTTGGTGCCGTTGCCGTGGACTCTTTCTTATTGCCATTAGATTTTGTTTAGAATATCGTCTAGATGTTTTTTTTTTTACTTTACTGTATGCTAATTTTTTTTTCTTATCCTGTGACACATGTACTTAAAGGAGAGAATATGGATTCAGGACAACACGGATCGATCAACGGAGCTTATCCGGCATCGACCGACGCAAGTCCACTACTGTCAGGCGACACCCTTCCATTGTCATCGATCGATACCAATCAGCCGGAAGCAGGTAAGTACGCCTCTACTGATGTTGATAATAAGAATGTAGTCTTGATAGAACCAATTAACAATAAAAGCAACGAAGCAAGCCAACTCATTAATTTTCAGGGGGCTGCATTCCCTGATCAGATCACTAAATCTCCAAAGAATGAGATAAAGCATGAATTGCCAATGCTCAAATACCTAAACCCCAGCAGGACCTATTCCAATAGGTCTGCAATTCGATTATCAGACAACCATACATGAAGCTCTGAGCTTGATATTGGCTTCCTAATTATGGCGCGTAAAAATCAGTTCACTGGTCTTCTTATTGAACACCTGAACGATCACATCGAGATGCGATAAGACATGGTGAACGACGATTTCAATCGCTGCAAACTTCCTTTTTCCCTTGAAGGTGACGTCATGACGTGGCTGAACCAGCTACCACCAAGGTCCCTGGCCTGTTGGGAAGATATTAGAAGCGCTTTCATCAATCACTTTTTTGACGAGGAGAGATACTGGGAAGCAAAGAGAGAAATATCCACATTCATTCAAGGTAGCCGCAAATCATTTAAAAACTCTTGGAAGAGCTTCAAGAGCTAGCAGCTTTCGTGCCCTCACCATGGATTCTCAAAACCTCAACTCATCGACACTTTCTATAGAAGACTAAACCTAGACTATCAAACCATCTTTGATACGGCCAGTGAAGGGAATTTCGGCACCCAAAGCCCCACAAGCGCTAAAAGGCTGATAGAAAATATAGCTTTAGGTAGAGCTTTCGAAATGAGAGACACCGAAAGGAAGGAACCACTATTGCTCGCGGAGTAGAAACACTCAATCCGAGTTAGAAAAACTCTAGCATCAATTGTGGCTTGACATGGGTGGTGTTTATTGTTCTAGCAGAGTATAAATATCCTAAACAATTAACTATCAAATTAACCTTATTCTTATCACACAAAATAATACTTTTGTCAAGAGAGATCAGGTGTAGTACTTAGGGATCGAATCGACAAAGATCAAAAGCACACAATATATTTCTTATTTCTAAAGACTAAGCTAGGTAAATATATATATTGGTGGTGAACAATCAATTTAAGGAAATATTCCTTGTCAAGATGCGGGATGCAATATGGAAATATGCTACTAATGCAAATATGGAAATATGCTATTAATTAACTAGATGTAAATATAAATGTAAATATGCTAGATCTAGGGTTTCAAGCTAAATAAATTATAGGGGATATGAAGCACGAAAATGTAAATATACTAGAACTCGAATGTTAACTATTCTGACTCTTTTAACTCCAAATCTCGTATGCGAGCAAAAAGGAAAGATCATCAATCAACGGCTAAGACCTGATTTCGACCGACGGTGAAATAAGAAGGAAGTGTGGGCGAGATTTGATAAGTCCACCAGACTTATTAGACCAGCTCTCACATGCGCCTAACAGCCTAGTTCAACAAATCTATTCTAGCACATAACCTACTCTCGCAGTTGTCCATGTCCTATCCTCGAGATCCTAGTTTTATGGTTTCAAGCTAGATCTATGGTTTCAAGCTTTATGAATTATAATGGATAGGTAGCACGAAAATGTAAATATTCTAGAACTCAAATATTAACTATTATGACCTTTTTGACTCCAACTCTCGTATGCGAGCAAAAGGAATGACCATCGATCGATGGCTTAGGCCTGGTGTCGATCGACGGTGAAATCAGAAGGAAGTATGGACGAGATTTGATAAGTCCACCAGAATTATTAGACCAGCTCTCGCATGTATCTAACAACCTAGTTCAACAAAATCTATTCTGGCACAGAACCTACTCTCGTGGTTGTCCATGTCCTATCATCAAGATCCTTGTTGGCTACTCTAGAATACAAGCATTAAGAACAACTCAATTGATGTATATTAACTTAACCTAACAATCCTATTTTTTGGGCTAATCCATAAATATAAAACTCTAATTCTAGGTCAAAATCGTCCATGGTATTTTTGTCTTTCTGGCTTGGGCTTTGATCATCGATCGATGACAAGTGTTCTGCATCGATCGCTCTCGAGCTTAGATCATCGATCGACGCCAAATGTGATCCATCGATCGATGGCTTCGTCGACTCCCTAGATGATCAGCTACGGATTCTTCTCTTCTAAATGCTCCAAAAGCTCCAAGTATCTCATATATCTCCAAAACATTCTTGGACCTGTAAATATAATAAAACATAGTCTAGATACACATAATAGACTCTAAATAGAGGCTAGAATATGGCCTAAAACTGGTAATAAATAGGCTATATCAATAGGCTATATCACGGCTCTTCTGGATGATGTTGTTTCTCCCGAACTTCGAAAAGCGAGTTGAATTCTCTGATGTGATGAGTCTGAACAACCAACGATTTAGTGAGAGCACTAACAACTTCACAAGAAACTATAACACCGCTGTGGATAGACACGAAAGAAGTTCAAATTCGAAAATGAATCAAGTCTTCACATGAAACCGTAGAATAGCTGCCGACCTCAACGAGAGGTTAGATCTGATATATGTGGAGATGACAAAAAAATTCAAAACTCTAAATGAACACATCAAGAGAATCGACAGCCAACTGACTAGTAACGCTACGTCCATCAGGAGAGAGGTAAAACAAACGTTAACCCCAAGAGCCATTGCAACGTCGTGGCCTTACGAAGTGGTAAACGACTCACCCCTGGCGTTAAAGAAAGCACCACTATAGATCAATTTGCGAGAATCACGACAGAGGAAAAAGAAAACTCGCATCCCCTCACTCTCGACACTGACGAGCAAATTCCCAATATTTTGCCCAAAATTGAAGAATTGGACCAAACTAGCGACCTTGAGGACTAGCTTGTTTGATAAATAAAAGGAAAAGAACACAAAAGTAGGAGATATCGATCGACGCTCGTTACCAAGAATCGATCGACACTCTGAACATATAGTCAATTGATGCCCAGAAGCAAGACGCGATCGACACTTTGACCCATAACCGACCGAACTGGTTAGAACAAGGGTCTACCAAGCAACCACCACCTTTCCTCCAAAAAACGCTAAGCAGAAAAGGAAGCAGCAAGAAAAAGCAATATGCAAGATTGCGTATTCAGTTGAAAGGAATCAGAGAAAACTTGTACTTGGTTGTTCAGACACTTGCAGAGGTAAGAGTCCATGTATCATTTGATCGATATTCCCAAGGTAAAGCCTGCACCTTTATTTTATGCAAAGAAATGAGATAAGTAGAAGGGTGAGTCACACTAGTATTTGCTAAGTTGTTGGTAGAATGAATTGGGTTGTTATACTACGATAGGGTATATAAAGTTTCTTTGTGATTGACTTGATAAGATGTGGTTGCAACAAAGTAGGGTGACAGTTATACTTAGATATTATGTGAGTCTCCGTTTTCAAAACCTCTTTCACAGGCTTTGTTTTCTTGAGGACAAGCAAAAGGTAAGTCTCAAGGAGTTGATATAGCCTATTTATTACCAGTTTTAGGCCATATTATAGGCTCTGTTTAGAATATACTATGTGTGTCTAGACTATGTTTTGGAGTACTTACAGGCCCAGGTGCTCATTGGAAGCAATTGAAGATTTTGGGCTATTTTGGAGCATTTAGGATGCTCAGACAGAATCTCAAAGTCAGATCCAGTTTATGCGTGAAGCATCGATCGATGTCCACCTTGTGTGCCGATCGACAGCCAAGTCGACTGCAAGATTAATGAAGACTTGAAAAATTACACGTTTTACCTAAAAGTCTCATCATTTGCAAGACAAGTCCCTGGCTGAAATTTAGACTATTTATTAGTATTTTCTATCTTAGATTTAACCTAAGCTAGAAGAGGCCGTTCTAAGTAATACTAGAGTTTTAGAGTTGAGAGTTAAAACACTGTTGAATCCGAAATCGGTAACCCTAGGTTATGTATCGATTTCGATTGTGGATTTCTCGAAGAAAAGATTTGGAGAAACGAATAGAAGAGTCTTATTGATCAAAGATCGATTAGATCACAAGAACAAGGTTTGAACAAGGAATTGGTAACAAGAACCCTAATTCTAGCTTTTCCTCAAGGTTTTTGCGTGTCTCTTCTCTTCCCCATCTTCCTCTATTTATACGCCTTCCTCTTGCCCAAGTCGGTTTGTTATGTCTACATGGGCCGACTTGTCGTCAGGATGGGCCGACTTGTCGTCAGAATGGGCCGAGTTCACACTTTAATGGGCCTATGTGGGTAGATGTAATCTATCCCCAACAATAAGTCCCC
>MU106228.1:0-131591 GCA_012274485.2 Sinapis alba
AGAAAGTGATATTTTGACTAATGGAGGAGGAGGCTATACGATTTGATTTTGGGAGGCAAACGCATCTTAGCCAAGAACTCAACAAACGGACTCTCCATGTCTTCCTCCGTAATCTTAACCGTTCCCTCATCGCCTCTTTCCATGGAGGAAGAAGAAGCAGCAGCCAAGTGAGCCTGAACAAGCTTGAAGAACTTCATCAACTGATTCTTCTCCAACAGACTCAAACTCTTATCCTTAAAAATCGCCCCTCTCGAATCCGGCACGCTCCTCAGCTCTCCACTCGAATCACCTACAAAGCTCGCGTCGACGCTCTTGAACTCAACGTAGTTATTAGATCCCGATCTCAGCATGAGGTTAATCGACTCATCGGCGCAGAAGAGAGCCCTAGGACCGCACAAGTCAACGTTAAACCTTCTTGAGTAGTGTTCTTCGAGGATCTCCGATTCGAAGGCCGTGATCTCGACGGAGGAGTATAAGGATCGGTTGACGAGATTCACGGAGAGGAAGTCGGGACATTGTGACGGCGGAGGAGGAGGGGGAGGAGGAGAGAGGGAGTTGGAGTGAAGGAAGGAAGTGAGATCGGGAAGGGAGAGGGATGCGAAGTGAGAGCCGTAGAAGGGGTTAGGATCGAGGTGGAGAACTGAGCTACCGGAGGTGGAAGCTGCGGCGGCGAGGATGGATTCGGATACTCCGGTTCCGACGATGATGAGGTCGTAGGTGGTAGGATCAAGCGGCGGATATGGAGGGAGGTCGCTCATGGTGTGGTTCGAACCAATGACTTGAATAATCGGAAAATGGTGAGACTTAAGATTTACCGCTACATTTTAGGGGATATCGCATAAAAACGATTAAAGTGGTACTCACTAATATTTCTAACCACTAAAAAATTTCGATTTTCTAAAGAAATGAAGACAAGAAAAATTTAAAACTTTTTAAACAATCATTTTATGTCAGTGAACTATACAATTATACATTAAAACAAAATTTTCATATTTTTAAAAATATTCAAAATATGTAAGTTAATCCCTATGAAATATTGTTTTGGTAAATACCATATATACTGAAACTTATATTCTTTAGTGTTCTTAAAAAAATTATAAACACATTCTACATTTGTGTTAATGTATACCAAACCTTTTTAAATGCTACGTAGACATCATTTCTAATTTTTTAACAATTAATTTAATAAACTCCATATACTGCTAAAATTATGAGAATAACCACTAAGAAATCTTGATTTTCTAGAGAAATGGAGACAAAAAAGTTCCAAACCTTTTTAAAAATCATCCTATGTAAGTTAAAAATGCAACTATGCATTAAAACAAAAAATTTATATTTTTGAAAAATTTCTCAAAATATGTGGGTTAACCCCTATGAAAATATTAAGTTTTCGGTAAATACTTTATATACCAAAATTTATAGTCTTTAGTGTTTTAAAATTTTATAAATACATTCTACATTTGTGTTAATGTATGCCAAACCTTTTTAAATGGTACGTAGACATCATTTCTAATTTTTTAACAATTAATTTAATAAACTACATATACTGCTAAAATTATGGGAACAACCACTAAGAAATCTCAATTTTCTAGAGAAATGGAGACAACAAAAGTTCCAAACCTCTTTAAAAAGCATCCTATGTCAGTGAACAATTCAACTATGCATTAAAACAAAATTTTCATTTTTTAAAATTTTTCTCAAAATATGTGGGTTAATCCCTATTAAAATATTGAGTTTTCGGTAAATACTTTATATACCGAAATTTATAGTCTTTAGTTTTTTAATAATTTATAAACACATTCTACATTTGTGTTAATGTATGCCAAACCTTTATAAATGGTACATAAAAATCAGTTCAATTTTTTTAACAATTAATTAAATAAACTCCATATACTGCTAGGATTATGGAAATAACCACTAAAAAGCTCATTTTTAGAGAAATTGAGACAACAAAAGTTCCAAACCTCTTTGACCATCATCCTATATCAGTGAATGATGTAACTCTGCATTAAAACAAAATTTTCATATTTCTGAAAAAATTCTCAAAATATGTGGGTTAACCCCTACGAAAATAAGAATTTTTCAATAAATACTCTATATACTGAAACTTATATTCTTTAGTGTTCTTAAAAAATTTATAAACACATTCTACATTTGTGTTAATGTATACCAAACCTTTTTTAATGGTACATAAAAATCATTTCAAATTTTTAACAATTAATTTAATAAACTTAATATACTGCTAAAATTAGTGGAATAACCACTAAGAAATCTCAATTTTCTAGAGAAATGGAGACAACAAAAGTTCTAAACCTCTTTAAAAATCATCCTATGTCAGTGAACAATGCAACTATGCATTCAAACAAAATTTTCATTTTTTAAAAAATTTCTCAAAATATGTGGGTTAACCCCTACGAAAATTTTGATTTTTCAGTAAATACTCTATATAATGAAACTTAAATTCTTTAGTGTAATTAAAAATTTATAAACACATTCTACATTTGTGTTAATGTATACCAAACATATTTTAATGGTACATAGATATCATTTCTAATTATTTAACAATTAATTTCATAAACTACATATACTGCTTAAATTAGTGGAATAACCACTAAAAAAGCTCGATTTTCAAGAGAAATTGAGACAACAAAAGTTCCAAACCTTTTTGAGCATCATCCTATATCAGTGAACGATGCAACTATGTATTAAAATAATATGTTCATATTTTTGAAAATTTCTCAAAATATGTGGGTTAACCCCTACGAAAATATTATTTTTTCAGTAAATACTCTATATACTGAAACTTATATTCTTTAGTGTTCATAAAAAATTATAAACACATTTTACATTTGTGTTAATGTATACCAAACCTTTTTAATGGTACACAAAAATCAATTCAATTTTTTAACAATTAATTTAATAAACTCCATATTTTAGTGAAATAACCACTAAAAATCTCAATTTTTTAGAGAAATGGAGACAACAAAAGTTCCAAACCTCTTTAAAAATCATCCTATGTCAGTGAACAATGTAACTATGCATTAAAACAAAATTTTCATTTTTTAAAAAATTTCTCAAAATATGTGGGTTAACCCCTATGAAAAAATTGAGTTTTCGGTAAATACTTTATATACCAAAATTTATAGTCTTTAGTTTTTTAAAAATTTATAAACACATTCTACATTTGTGTTAATGTATGCCAAACTTTTTTAATGGTACGTAGACATCATTTCTAATTTGTTAACAATTAATTTAATAAACTCCATATACTACTAAAATTATGAGAATAACCACTAAGAAATCTCAATTTTCTAGAGAAATGGAGACAAAAAAGTTCCAAACCTTTTTAACAATAATCCTATGTCAGTGAAAAATGCAATTATGCATTAAAACAAAATTTTAATATTTTTGAAAATTTCTTAAAATATGTGAGTTAACCCCTATGAAAATATTGATTTTTCAGTAAATACTCTATATACTGAAACTTAAATTCTTTAGTATAATTAAAAAATTTATAAACACATTCTACCTTTGTGTTAATATATATAATAAACATTTTTAATGGTACATAGATATCATTTCTAAATTTTTAACAATTAATTTCATAAACTACATATACTGCTTAAATTAGTGGAATAACCACTAAAAATCACAATTTTCTAGAGAAATGGAGACAACAAAATTTTCAAACCTCTTTGACCATCATCCTATGTCAGTGAACGATGCAACTATGCATTAAAACAAAATTTTTATATTTTTAAAAATTTCTCAAAATATGTGGGTTAACCCCTACGAAAATAAATATTGATTTTTGAGTAAATACTCCACATACCGAAACTTAAACTCTTTACTGTAATTAAAAAATTTATAAACACATTCTACATTTGTGTTAATGTATACCAAACATTTTTAATGGTACATAGATACCATTTCTAATTTTTTAACAATTAATTTCATAAACTACATATACTACTTAAATTAGTGAAATAACCACTAAAAAGCTCGATTTTCTTGAGAAATGGAGACAACAAAAGTTTCAAACCTCTTTCACTATCATACTATGTCAGTGAACGATGCAACTATGCATTAAAACAAAATTTTCATATTTTTAAAAAATTCTCAAAATATGTGGGTTAACCCCTACGAAAATATTATTTTTTCAATAAATACTCTATATACTAAAACTTATATTCTTTAGTGTTCATAAAAAATTATAAACACATTCTACATGTGTGTTAATGTATACCAAACCTTTATTAATTGTACATAAAATTCATTTTATTTTTTTAACAATTAATTTAATAAACTCCATATACTGCTAAAATTAGTGGAATAACCACTAAAAAATCACAATTTTCTAGAGAAATAGACAACAAAAGTTCCAAACTTCTTTAAAAATCATCTTATGTCAGTGAACAATGCAACTACGCATTAAAACAAAATTTTCATTTTTTTATTTTTTTTCAAAATATGTGGGTTAACCCTACAAAATATTGATTTTTCAGTAAATACTTTATATACTGAAACTTAAATTCTTTAGTGTAATTAAAAAATTTATAAACACATTCTACATTTGTGTTAATATATACCAAACATTATTTAATGGTACATAGATATCATTTCTAATTTTTAACAATTAATTTCATAAACTACATATACTGCTTAAATTAGTGGAATAACCACTAAAAAGCTCGATTTTCTAGAGAAATAGAGACAACAAAAGTTTCAAACCTCTTTGACCATCATCCTATGTCAGTGAACGATGCAACTATGCATTAAAACAAAATTTTCATATTTTTGAAAATTTCTCAAAATATGTGGGTTAACCCCTACGAAAATATTATTTTTTCAGTAAATACTCTATATACTGAAACTTATATCCTTTAGTGTTCCTAAAAATTTTATAAGCATATTCTAAATTTTGTGTTAATGTATACCAAACCTTTTTTAATGGTACATAAAAATCATTTCAATTTTTTTAACAATTAATTTAATAAACTCCATATACTGCTAAAATTAGTGGAATAACCACTAAGAAATCTCAATTTTCTAGAGAAATGGAGACAACAAAAGTTTCAAACATCTTTAAAAATCATCCTATGTCAGTGAAAAATGCAACTATGCATTAAAACAAAAAATTTCATTTTTAAAAAAATTTCTCAAAATATGTGGGTTAACCCCTATGAAAAAATTGAGTTTTCGGTAAATACTTTATATACCAAAATTTATAGTCTTTAGTTTTTTTTTTAATTTATAAAGACATTCTATATTTGTGTTAATGTATGCCAAACCTTTTTAAATGGTACGTAAAAATCATTTCAAACGTTTTAACAATTAATTTAATAAACTCCATATACTGCTAAAATTATGGGAATAACCACTAAAAAAACTCTATTTTCTAGAGAAACGGACACAACAAAAGTTTCAAACCTCTTTAACCATCATCCTATGTCAGTGAACGATGCAAATATGCATTAAAACAAAATTTTCATTTTTTTGAAAATTTCGCAAAATATGTGGGTTAACCCCTACGAAAATATTAATTTTTCAGTAAATACCCTATATACTGAAACTTATATTCTTTAGTTTTTTTAAAAAATTATAAACACATTCTAAATATGTGTTAATGTATGCCAAACCTTTTTAAATGGTACTAAAAATAATTTCAAACTTTTTAACAATTAATTTAATAAACTCAAAATACTGCTAAAATTATGGGAATAACCACTAAAAAACTCGATTTTCAAGAGAAATGGAGATAACAAAAGTTCCAAACCTCTTTGACCATCATCCTATATCAGTGAACGATGCAACTATGCATTAAAACAAAATTTTCATATTTTTGAAAATTTCTCAAAATATGTGGGTTAACCCCTACGAAAATATTGATTTTTCAGTAAATACTCTATATACTGAAACTTATATTCTTAAGTGTTCTTAAAAAAATTATAAACACATTCTACATTTGTGTTAATGTATACCAAACATTTTTAATGGTACATAGATATCATTTCTATTTTTTTAACAATTAATTTCATAAACTACATATACTGCTTAAATTAGTGGAATAACCACTAAAAACTCTATTTTCTAGTGAAATGGACACAACAAAAGTTTCAAACCTCTTTGACCATCATCCTATGTCAGTGAACGATGAAAATATGCATTAAAACAGAATTTTCATATTTTTGAAAATTTCACAAAATATGTGGGTTAACCCCTACGAAAATATTAATTTTTCAGTAAATACCCTATATACTGAAACTTATATTCTTAAGTGTTCTTAAAAAAATTATAAACACATTCTACATTTGTGTTAATGTATACCAAACATTTTTAATGGTACATAGATATCATTTCTTTTTTTTAACAATTAATTTCATAAACTACATATACTGCTTAAATTAGTGGAATAACCACTAAAACTCTATTTTCAAGAGAAAGGGAGACAAAAAAAGTTCCAAACCTCTTTAACAATCATCCTATGTCAGTGAACAATGCAGCTATGCATTAAAACAAAATTTTCATATTTTTGAAAAATTTCTCAAAATATGTGGGTTAACCCCTATGAAAATATTGAGTTTTCGGTAAATACTTTATATAACGAAATTTATAGTCTTTAGTTTTTTTTTAAAAATTACAAACACATTCTACATTTGTGTTAAGGTATGCCAAACCTTTTTAAATGATACGTAAAAATCATTTCAAACTTTTTAACAATTAATTTAATAAACTGAAAATACTGCTAAAATTATGGGAATAAGCAGTAAAAAGGTCGATTTTCAAGAGAAATAGAGACAACAAAAGTTCCAAACCTCTTTGACCATCATCCTATATTAGTGAACGATGCAACTATGCATTAAAACAAAATTTTCATATTTTTGAAAATTTCTCAAAATATGTGGGTTAACCCCTACGAAAATATTGATTTTCAGTAAATACTCTATATACTGAAACTTATATTCTTAAGTGTTCTTAAAAAAAATATATAAACACATTCTACATTTGTGTTAATGTATACCAAAAATTTTTAATGGTACATAGATATCATTTCTAATTTTTTAATAATTAATTTCATAAACTACATATACTGCTTAAATTAGTGAAATAACCACTAAAAAGCTCTATTTTCTAGAGAAATGGAGACAAAAAAAAGTTTCAAACCTCTTTAACAATCTTCCTATGTTAGTGAACTATGCAACTATGCATTAAAACAAATTTTTCATATTTTTAAAAAAATTCTCAAAATATGTGGGTTAACCCCTATGAAAATATTGAGTTTTCGGTAAATATTTTATATACCGAAATTTATAGTCTTTCGTTTTTAAAAAAAATTATAAACACATTCTACATTTGTGTTAATGTATGCCAAACCTTTTTAAATGGTACGTAAAAATCATATCAAACTTTTTAACAATTAATTTAATAAACTCAAAATACTGCAAAAATTTTGGGAATAAGCACTAAAAAACTTGATTTTCAAGAGATATGAAGACAACAAAAGTTCCAAACCTCTTTAACTATCATTCTATATCAGTGAACGATGCAATTATGCATTAAAACAAAAATTTTATATTTTTAAAAATTTCTCAAAATATGTGGGTTAACCCCAACGAAAATATTGATTTTTCAATAATACTCTATATACTGAAACTTATATTCTTAAGTGTTCTTAAGAAAATATATAAACACATTCTATATTTGTGTTAATGTATACCAAACATTTTTAATGGTACATAGATATCATTTCTAATTTTTTAACACTTAATTTCATAAACTACATATACTGCTTAACTTAGTGGAATAACCACTAAATTTCTAGAGAAATGGGGACAAAAAAAAGTTTCAAACCTCTTTAACAATCATCCTATATTAGTGAACAATGCAACTATGCATTAAAACAAAATTTTCATATTTTTGAAAAATTTCTCAAAATATGTGGGTTAACCCCTATGAAAATATTGAGTTTTCGGTAAATACTTTATATACCGAAATTTATAGTCTTTAGTTTTTTAAATATTTATAAACACATTCTACATTTGTGTTAATGTATGCCAAACCTTTTTAAATGGTACGTAAGAATCATTTCAAACTTTTTAACAATTAATTTAATAACCTCAAAATACTGCTAAAATTATGGGAATAACCACTAAAAAACTCGATTTTCAAGAGAAATGGAGACAATAAAAGTTCCAAACCTCTTTGACCATCATCCTATATCAGTGAACGATGCAACTATGCATTAAAACAAAATTTTTATATTTTTGAAAATTTCTCAAAATATGTGGGTTAACAACCCCTACGAAAATATTGATTTTCAGTAAATACTCTATATACTGAAACTTATATTCTTAAGTGTTCTTAAAAAAATTATAAACACATTCTAAATTTGTGTTAATGTATACCAAACATTTTTAATGGTACATAGATATCATTTCTATTTTTTTAACAATTAATTTCATAAACTACATATACTGCTTAAATTAATGGAATAACCACTAAAACTCTATTTTCTAGAGAAATGGACACAACAAAAGTTTCAAACCGCTTTGACCATCATCCTATGTCAGTGAACGATGCAAATATGCATTAAAACAAAATTTTCATTTTTTTGAAAATTTCGTAAAATATGTGGGTTAACCCCTACGAAAATATTAACTTTTCAGTAAATACCCTATATACTAAATCTTATATTCTTTAGTGTTCTTAAAAAAAATATATATAAACACATTCTACATTTTTGTGTTAATGTATACCAAACATTTTTAATGGTACATAGATGTCATTTCTAATTTTTTAACAATTAATTTCATAAACTACATATATTGCTTAAATTAGTGGAATAACCACTAAAAACTCTATTTTCTAGAGAAATGGAGACAAAAAAAAGTTTCAAACCTCTTTAACAATCATCCTATGTCAGTGAACAATGCAACTATGCATTAAAACAAAATTTTCATATTTATAAAAAATTCTCAAAATATATGGGTTAACCCCTATGAAAATATTGAATTTTTGGTAAATACTCTATACACCAAAATTTAAAGTCTTTACTGTTTTAAAAATTATAAAGACATTCTACATTTGTGTTAATGTATGCCAAACTTTTTTAAATGGTACGTAGACATCATTTCTAATTTTTAACAATTAATTTAATAAACTCCATATATTACTAAAATTATGGGAATAACCACTAAGAAATCTCGATTTTCTAGAAAAATTGAGACAACAAAAGTTTCAAACTTTTTTAACAATCATCCTATGTCAGTGAACAATGCAACTATGCATTAAAACAAAATTTCCATATTTTTGAAAATTTCTCAAAATATGTGGGTTAACCCCTACGAAAATATTTATTTTTCAGTAAATACTCTATATACTGAAACTTATATTCTTAAGTGTTCTTAAAAAAATTATAAACACATTCTACATTTGTGTTAATATATACCAAACATTTTTAATGGTACATAGATATCATTTCTATTTTTTTAACAATTAATTTCATAAACTACATAAACTGCTTAAATTAGTGGAATAACCACTAAAAACACTATTTTCTAGTGAAATAGACACAACAAAAGTTTCAAACCTCTTTGACCATCATCCTATGTCAGTGAACGATGAAAATATGCATTAAAATAGAATTTTAAAAATTTTGTAAAATATGTGGGTTAACCCCTACGAAAATATTAATTTTTCAGTAAATACCTTATATACTGAAACTTATATTCTTAAGTGTTCTTAAAAAAATTATAAACACATTCTACATTTGTGTTAATGTATACCAAACATTTTTAATGGTACATAAATATCATTTCTATTTTTTTAACAATTAATTTCATAAACTACGTATACTGCTTAAATAAGTGGAATAACCACTAAAAAACTCTATTTTCAAGAGAAAGGGAGACAAAAAAAAGTTCCAAACCTCTTTAACAATCATCATATGTCAGTGAACAATGCAGCTATGCATTAAAACAAAATTTTCATATTTTTGAAAAATTTCTCAAAATATATGGGTTAACCCCTATGAAAATATTGAGTTTTCGGTAAATACTTTATATAACGAAATTTATAGTCTTTAGTTTTTTAAAAAATTACAAACACATTCTACATTTGTGTTAAGGTATGCCAAACCTTTTTAAATGATAGGTAAAAATCATTTCAAACTTTTTAACAATTAATTTAATAAACTGAAAATACTGCTAAAATTATGGGAATAAACAGTAAAAAGCTCGATTTTCAAGAGAAATAGAGACAACAAAAGTTCCAAACCTCTTTGACCATCATCCTATATCAGTGAACGATGCAACTATGCATTAAACAAAATCTTCATTTTTTTGAAAATTTCACAAAATATGTGGGTTAACCCCTACGAAAATATTAATTTTTCAGTAAATACCCTATATACTGAAACTTATATTCTTTAGTGTTCTTAAAAAAAATATATAAACACATTCTACATTTTTGTGTTAATGTATACCAAACATTTTTAATGGTACATAGATATCATTTCTAATTTTTAACAATTAATTTCATAAACTACATATACAGCTTAAATTACTGGAATAACCACTAAAAACTCTATTTTCTAGAGAAATTGAGACAAAAAAAAGTTCCAAACCTCTTTAACACTCATCCTATGACAGTGAACAATGCAACTATTCATTAAAACAAAATTTTCATATTTTTAAGAAAATTTCTCAAAATATGTGGGTTAATCCCTATGAAAATATTGAGTTTTCGGTAAATACTTTATATACCGAAATTTATAGTCTTTAGTTTTTAAAAAAATTATAAACACATTCTACATTTGTGTTAATGTATGCCAACTTTTTTAAATGGTACGTAAAAATCATTTCAAACTTTTTAACATATAATTTAATAAACTCAAAATACTGCTAAAATTATGGGAATAAGCACTAAAAAAGCTCGATTTTCAAGAGAAATGGAGACAATAAAAGTTCCAAACCTCTTTGACAATCATCCTATATCAGTAAACAATGCAACTATGCATTAAAACAAAATTTTCATATTTTTGAAAATTTCTCAAAATATGTGGGTTAACCCCTACGAAAATATTGATTTTTCAGTAAATACTCTATATACTGAAACTTATACTCTTAAGTGTTCTTAAAAAATTATAAACACATTCTACATTTGTGTTAATGTATACCAAACATTTTTAATGGTACATAGATATCGTTTCTATTTTTTTAACAATTAATTTCATAAACTACATATACTGCTTAAATTAGTGGAATAACCACTAAAAAGCTCTATTTTCTAGAGAAATGGACACAACAAAAGTTTCAAACCTATTTGACCATCATCCTATATCAGTGAACGATGCAACTATGCATTAAAACAAAATTTTCATATTTTTGAAAATTTCTCAAAATATGTGGGTTAACCCCTACGAAAATATTGATTTTCAGTAAATACTCTATATACTGAAACTTATATTCTTAAGTGTTCTTAAAAAAAAAATATAAACACATTCTATATTTGTGTTAATGTATACCAAAAATTTTTAATGGTACATAGATATCATTTCTAATTTTTTAACAATTAATTTCATAAAAACATATACTGCTTAAATTAGTGAAATAACCACTAAAAAGCTCTATTTTCTAGAGAAATGGAGACAAAAAAAGTTTCAAACCTCTTTAACAATCGTCCTATGTTAGTGAACTATGCAACTATGTATTAAAACAAAATTTTCATATTTTTGAAAAAAATTTCAAAATATGTGGGTTAACCCCTATGAAAATATTGAGTTTTCGGTAAATACTTTATATACTGAAATTTATAGTCTTTAGTTTTTTAAAAATTTATAAACACATTCTACATTTGTGTTAATGTATGCCAAATCTTTTTAAATGGTACGTAAAAATCATTTCAAACTTTTGAACAATTAATTTAATAAACTCAAAATACTGCTAAAATTATGGGAATAACCACTAAAAAAACTCGATTTTCAAGAGAAATGGAGACAATAAAAGTTCCAAACCTCTTTGACCATCATCCTATATCAGGGAACAATGCAACTATGCATTAAAACAAAATTTCCATATTTTTGAAAATTTCTCAAAATATGTGGGTTAACCCCTACGAAAATATTAATTTTTCAGTAAATACCCTATATACTGAAACTTATATTCTTAAGTGTTCTTAAAAAAATTATAAACACATTCTACATTTGTGTTAATGTATACCAAACATTTTTAATGGTACATAGATATCATTTCTATTTTTTTAACAATTAATTTCATAAACTACATATACTGCTTAAATTAGTGGAATAACCACTAAAAAACTCTATTTTCAAGAGAAAGGGAGACAAAAAAAAGTTCTAAACCTCTTTAACAATCATCCTATGTCAGTGAACAATGCAACTATGCATTAAAACAAAATTTTCATATTTTTGAAAAATTTCTCAAAATATGTGGGTTAACCCCTATGAAAATATTGAGTTTTCGGTAAATACTTTATATAACGAAATTTATAGTCTTTAGTTTTTTTTTTAAATTACAAACACATTCTACCTTTGTGTTAAGGTATGCCAAACCTTTTTAAATGATACGTAAAAATCATTTCAAACTTTTTAACAATTAATTTAATAAACTTAAAATACTGCTAAAATTATGGGAATAAGCAGTAAAAAGCTTGATTTTCAAGAGAAATAGAGACAACAAAAGTTCCAAACCTCTTTGACCATCATCCTATATCACTGAATGATGCAACTATGCATTAAAACAAAATTTTCATATTTTTGAAAATTTCTCAAAATATGTGGGTTAACCCCTACGAAAATATTGATTTTCAGTAAATACTCTATATACTGAAACTTATATTCTTAAGTGTTCTTAAAAAAATATATAAACACATTCTACATTTGTGTTAATGTATACCAAAATTTTTTAATGGTACATAGATATCATTTCTAATTTTTTAATAATTAATTTCATAAACTACATATACTGCTTAAATTAGTGAAATAACCACTAAAAAGCTCTATTTTCTAGAGAAATGGAGACAAAAAAAAGTTTCAAACCTCTTTAACAATATTCCTATGTTAGTGAACTATGCAACTATGCATTAAAACAAATTTTTCATATTTTTAAAAAAATTCTCAAAATATGTGGGTTAACCCCTATGAAAATATTGAGTTTTCGGTAAATATTTTATATACCGAAATTTATAGTCTTTAGTTTTTAAAAAAAATTATAAACACATTCTACATTTGTGTTAATGTATGCCAAACCTTTTTAAATTGTACGTAAAAATCATATCAAACTTTTTAACAATTAATTTAATAAACTCAAAATACTGCTAAAATTATGGGAATAAGCACTAAAAACTCGATTTTCAAGAGAAATGGAGACAACAAAAGTTCCAAACCTCTTTAACCATCATCCTATATCAGTGAAAGATGCAATTATGCATTAAAACAAAAATTTTATATTTTTGAAAATTTCTCAAAATATGTGGGTTAACCCCTACGAAAATATTGATTTTTCAGTAAATACTCTATATACTGAAACTTATATTCTTAAGTGTTCTTAAAAAAATATATAAACATATTCTATATTTGTGTTAATGTATACCAAACATTTTTAATGGTACATAGATATCATTTCTAATTTTTTAACACTTAGTTTCATAAACTACATATACTGCTTAACTTAGTGGAATAACCACTAAAAACTCTATTTTCTAGAGAAATGGGGACAAAAAAAAGTTTCAAACCTCTTTAACAATCATCCTATGTTAGTGAACAATGCAACTATGCATTAAAACAAAATTTTCATATTTTTGAAAAATTTCTCAAAATATGTGGGTTAACCCCTATGAAAATATTGAGTTTTCGGTAAATACTTTATATACCAAAATTTATAGTCTTTAGTTTTTTAAAAATTTATAAACACATTCTACATTTGTGTTAATGTATGCCAAACCTTTTTAAATGGTACGTAAAAATCATTTCAAACTTTTTAACAATTAATTTAATAAACTCAAAATACTGCTAAAATTATGGGAATAACCACTAAAAAAACTCGATTTTCAAGAGAAATGGAGACAATAAAAGTTCCAAACCTCTTTGACCATCATCCTATATCAGTGAACGATGCAACTATGCATTAAAAAAAAAATTATATTTTTGAAAATTTCTCAAAATATGTGGGTTAACCCCTACGAAAATATTGATTTTTCAGTAAATACTCTATATACTGAAACTTATATTCTTAAGTGTTCTTAAAAAAAATTATAAACACATTCTAAATTTGTGTTAATGTATACCAAACATTTTTAATGGTACATAGATATCATTTCTATTTTTTTAACAATTAATTTCATAAACTACATATACTGCTTAAATTAATGGAATAACCACTAAAAACTCTATTTTCTAGAGAAATGGACACAACAAAAGTTTCAAACCTATTTGACCATCATCTTATGTCAGTGAACGATGCAAATATGCATTAAACAAAAGTTTTCATTTTTTTGAAAATTTCACAAAATATGTGGGTTAACCCCTACGAAAATATTAATTTTTCAGTAAATACCCTATATACTGAAACTTATATTCTTTAGTGTTCTTAAAAAAAATATATAAACACATTCTACATTTTTGTGTTAATGTATACCAAACATTTTTAATGGTACATAGATATCATTTCTAATTTTTAACAATTAATTTCATAAACTACATATACTGCTTAAATTAGTGGAATAACCACTAAAAAAACTCTATTTTCTAGAGAAATTGAGACAAAAAAAAGTTTCAAACCTCTTTAACACTCATCCTATGTCAGTGAACAATGCAACTATGCATTAAAATAAAATTTTCATATTTTTAAAAAAATTCTCAAAATATGTGGGTTAACCCCTATGAAAATATTGAGTTTTCGGTAAATACTTTATATACCGAAATTTATAGTCTTTAGTTTTTAAAAAAATTATAAACACATTCTACATTTGTGTTAATGTATGCCAACCTTTTTAAATGGTACGTAAAAATCATTTCAAACTTTTTAACATATAATTTAATAAACTCAAAATACTGCTAAAATTATGGGAATAAGCACTAAAAAAGCTCGATTTTCAAGAGAAATGGAGACAATAAAAATTCCAAACCTCTTTGACAATCATCCTATATCAGTAAACAATGCAACTATGCATTAAAACAAAATTTTCATATTTTTGAAAATTTCTCAAAATATGTGGGTTAACCCCTACGAAAATATTGATTTTTGAGTAAATACTCTATATACTGAAACTTATACTCTTAAGTGTTCTTAAAATATTATAAACACATTCTACATTTGTGTTAATGTATACCAAACATTTTTAATGGTACATAGATATCATTTCTATTTTTTTAACAATTAATTTCATAAACTACATATACTGCTTAAATTAGTGGAATAACCACTAAAAAGCTCTATTTTCTAGAGAAATGGACACAACAAAAGTTTCAAACCTATTTGACCATCATCCTATATCAGTGAACGATGCAACTATGCATTAAAACAAAATTTTCATATTTTTGAAAATTTCTCAAAATATGTGGGTTAACCCCTACGAAAATATTGATTTTCAGTAAATACTCTATATACTGAAACTTATATTCTTAAGTGTTCTTAAAAAAAATATATAAACACATTCTACATTTGTGTTAATGTATTCCAAACATTTTTAATGGTACATAGATATCATTTCTAATTTTTTAACACTTAATTTCATAAACTACATATACTGCTTAAATTAGTGGAATAACCACTGAAAAACTCTATTTTCAAGAGAAATGGGGACAAAAAAAGTTTCAAACCTCTTTAACAATCATCCTATGTCATTGAACAATGCAACTATGCATTAAAACAAATTTTTCATAATTTTGAAAAATTTCTCAAAATATGTGGGTTAACCCCTATGAAAATATTGAGTTTTCGGTAAATACTTTATATACCGAATTTATAGTCTTTAGTTTTTTTTAAAATTTATAAACACATTCTACATTTGTGTTAATGTATGCCAAACCTTTTTAAATGGTACGTAAAATCATTTCAAACTTTTTAACAATTAATTTAATAAACTCAAAATACTGCTAAAATTATGGGAATAACCACTAAAAAAACTCGATTTTCAAGAGAAATGGAGACAATAAAAGTTCCAAACCTCTTTGACCATCATCCTATATCAGTGAACGATGCAACTATGCATTAAAACAAAATTTTCATATTTTTGAAAATTTCTCAAAATATGTGGGTTCCCCTACGAAAATATTGATTTTTCAGTAAATACTCTATATACTGAAACTTATATTCTTAAGTGTTCTTAAAAAAATTATAAACACATTCTAAATTTGTGTTAATGTATACCAAACATTTTTAATGGTACATAGATATCATTTCTATTTTTTTAACAATTAATTTCATAAACTACATATACTGCTTAAATTAATAGAATAACCACTAAAAACTCTATTTTCTAGAGAAATGGACACAACAAAAGTTTCAAACCTATTTGACCATCATCCTATATCAGTGAACGATGCAACTATGCATTAAAACAAAATTTTCATATTTTTGAAAATTTCTCAAAATATGTGGGTTAACCCCTACGAAAATATTGATTTTCAGTAAATACTCTATATACTGAAACTTATATTCTTAAGTGTTCTTAAAAAAATATATAAACACATTCTACATTTGTGTTAATGTATACTAAACATTGTTAATGGTAAATAGATATCATTTCTAATTTTTTAACAATTAATTTCATAAACTACATATACTGCTTAAATTAGTAGAATAACCACTAAAAACTTTATTTTCTAGAGAAATGGAGACAAAAAAAAGTTCCAAACCTCTTTAACAATCATCTTATGTCAGTGAACAATGCAACTATGCATTAAAACAAAATTTTCATAATTTTGAAAAATTTCTCAAAATATGTGGGTTAACCCCCTATGAAAATATTGAGTTTTCAGTAAATACTTTATATACCGAAATTTATAGTCTTTAGTTTTTTAAAAATTTATAAACACATTCTACATTTGTGTTAATGTATGCCAAACCTTTTTAAACGGTACGTAAAAATCATTTCAAACTTTTTAACAATTAATTTAATAAACTCAAAATACTGCTAAAATTATGGGAATAACCACTAAAAAAACTCGATTTTCAAGAGAAATGGAGACAATAAAAGTTCCAAACCTCTTTGACCATCATCCTATATCAGTGAACGATGCAACTATGCATTAAAAAAAAATTTATATTTTTGAAAATTTCTCAAAATGTGTGGGTTAACCCCTACGAAAATATTGATTTTTCAGTAAATACTCTATATACTGAAACTTATATTCTTAAGTGTTCTTAAAAAAATTATAAACACATTCTACATTTGTGTTAATGTATACCAAACATTTTTAATGGTACATAGATATCATTTCTATTTTTTTAACAATTAATTTCATAAACTACATATACTGCTTAAATTGGTGGAATAACCACTAAAAACTTTATTTTCTAGAGAAATGGAGACAAAAAAAAGTTTCAAACCTCTTTAACAATCATCCTATGTCAGTGAACAATGCAACTATGCATTAAAACAAAATTTTCATATTTTTAAAAAATTCTCAAAATATATGGGTTAACCCCTATGAAAATATTGAATTTTTGGTAAATACTCTATACACCGAAATTTAAAGTCTTTACTGTTTTAAAAATTATAAAGACATTCTACATTTGTGTTAATGTATGCCAAACTTTTTTAAATGGTACGTAGACATCATTTCTAATTTTTTAACAATTAATTTAATAAACTCCATATAGTACTAAAATTATGGGAATAACCACTAAGAAATCTCGATTTTCTAGAAAAATTGAGACAACAAAAGTTTCAAACTTTTTTTAACAATCATCCTATGTCAGTGAACAATGCAACTATGCATTAAAACAAAATTTCCATATTTTTGAAAATTTCTCAAAATATGTGGGTTAACCCCTACGAATATATTGATTTTTCAGTAAATACTCTATACTGAAACTTATATTCTTTAGTGGTCTTAAAAAAATTATAAACACATTCTAGATTTGTGTTAATGTTCACCAATCCTTTTTTAATGGTACTTAGATATCATTTCTAATTTTTTAACAATTAATTTCATAAAATATGTTGGTTAACCCCTACGAAAACAAAATTTCATTAAAACAAAATTTTCATATTTTTGAATATTTTTCAAAATATGTGGGTTAACCCCTACGAAAATATTGAATTTTCTGTAAATACTTTATATGCAGAAATTTATAGTCTTTAGTGTTTTTGAAAAGTTTATAAACACATTCTAAATTTATGTTAATGTGGTACAAACCTTTTTTAATGATACATGAGCCTCATTTCTAATTTTTTAACAATTAATTTAATAAAAAATTATATATTTTCTAAATTAGTGGAATAACTATTAAGAAATCTTAATTCTCTAGAGAATGGAGACAACAAAAGTTCCAAACTTTTTTAACCATCATCCTATGTCAGTGAAAAATGCAACTGTGCATTAAAAAAATCATATTTTTGAATATTTCTCAAAATATGTGGGTTAATCTCTACCAAAATATTAATTTTTTGATAAATATTTTATATACTGAAATTTATAGTCTGTAGTGTTTTAAAAAAATTATAAACACATTCTACATATGTATTAATGTATGTCAAACTTTTTTCATGGTACAAAAGAATCAATTTCTAATTTTTTAAAAATTAATTAAATAAAATTTCTTACACAACCTAAATCATGGAACAACTACTAAGAAATTTATATTCTTTAAAGAGACGGAGACAACAAAAGCTCTAAACCCCTTTGACCATCATCCTATGACACTTAATGATGCAACTGTGCATTAAATAAGATTTTCACTTTTTTAATATTTCTAAAATATATAGGTTAACCACTACGAAAATATTGAGTTTTCGATAAATACTATGTATATTGGAATTTATCGTCTTTAGTGTTTTTAAAAAATTTATAAACACATTCTACATTTATGTTAATGTATGTCAAACCTAATTCATGGTACATGGGAATCATTTCTAATTTTCCTAATAATTAATTTAATAGAATTTCATATACTGCCTAAATCAGTTGAACAACCATTAAAAATCTCTATTCTCTAAAGAAACTGAGATAACAAAAGTTTCAAACATCTTTGACCATCATCCTATGTCAGTGAACAATGCAGTTATGCATTGAAACAAAATTTTCATATTTTTGAATATTTCTCAAAATATGTGGGTTTAACCTCTACTAAAATATTGACTTTTGGTAAATACTCTATATACTAAAACTTATAGTCTTTAGTGTTTTAAAAAAAACTTATAAACACATTATATATTTGTATTAATGTATGCCAAATATTTTTTCATGGTACAAAGACATCATTTCTAATTTTTTAACAATTAATTAAATAAAACTTCATATACTGCTTAAATCAGTGGAATAACCACTATAAATCTATATTCTATAGAGAAACTGAGACAACAAAAGTTTCAAACCTTTTTGACCATCATCCTATGTCATTGAACGATGCAACTATGTATTAAAACAAAAATTTCATATTTTTGAATATTTCTCAAAATATGTGGGTTAACCCCTACGAAAATATTGAGTTTTGGTAAATATTATGTATACTAAAATTTATAGTCTTTAGTGTTTTATAAAAAATTATAAACTCATTCTACATTTGTATTAAAGTGCGACTAATATTCATATTCTTATAAAATGAAAAATCACGTAAACTACAATCAAATCTATATTATTTATATTTCAGTCATAATTCTTATTTCTATTTATTTAATTAAGTTGAAATAATAGGATAATTTAAAGTTATGATTCCTCACTCAAAATTCTAAAAGCATGAAAAAAATATTTAAAATTAAGGAGATATTTAGTTTTTTATCATAATTTCATTTCTATTTATTTAATTAAGTTTAAATAACATGATAAATTTAAAATGATGACTCATTTATTAAAATCATAACAACATGACAAATAAATAAAAATATCTAAAATTATGGAAAATATGACAAGTAAGCAAATTCTATTTATTTAATTAAGTTCAAATAATATGATAAATTTAATTTGATGACTCATTATTCAAAATTATAAGAATATGACATATAAGCGAAATTGCCTAAAATTATTGAAAATATGACAAGTAAGCAAAATCTACTTATTTAATTAAGTTCAAATAATATGATAAATTTAATTTGATGACTCATTATTCAAAATCATAAGAACATGACATATAAGCGAAATTACCTAAAATTACTGAAAATATGACAAATAAGCAAAATCACCTCTCAAATGATAGTATAGATAGCTAGTTTCCAATCTTGTTATCCGAACCAAACGAAAAACTGAAATAACTTAACCAAAACCGAGAACCGAATGTGATCTAGAGCTAGTAATACTTATAAATTAAAGGTTTTTTATTTTGAAATATAATCAATAGGTCATTTGAGAATCGATATTATTGTGATGTTATGTTTATAGATTAGATGTGTATCTAAATAGACCGATATTAATGTGATATTTTGTTTATGGATTTATTAATTACTATGAAGTTAACTTGTTCAAAGCCTATACATACCTTGTGAATCACAAAGCTAGATGATGCGATTATTTATTTTATCAACTGATTTTTGAAAAATGGTAATACAAATTAACATCATCATGAACAAATCATACATAAACAAGACATTACACCTTGACCTTGTTCATAAACAAATCAAATATACAGACAAATGACATTTGTGCCAACATTGTATGCATCACTACCTCTAATATCTTCCATCGTCTTCGTATATCTACCATGCATATTGCGTGATTCATTAACTCCTCTGCAAACTGATATGAATTCCATTCAATTAATATCCACTTCTCCGGTTCAAACGTGCTTCACACCTGATAATAAAACGTGAGATGTTATTCGCGTGCAAATCATCATCAACAGCTTTCTTCCATACAAAACCCCAGAGAGTGTTTTCACTAACCGATTTTTGGGGGATTTTGACGAGAACAAACGAGAAAAAGTAGAGACAAGTGCAGATTATGATTGCTGAGATCGTATTGTAGACAAGCCGCTTGTCATCTTTGGTTGGTATGAAGGCTGTTTTCAATGTGTTGGTAAGCTCGAAGAGCCTATAAGAGATCTGAAACAGAGCTAACAAAACGTCAAATCACTTTCTTTCTTTGTCTTTCAATTTGTTTATGAGTCTGTTGTAGCAGAGTTTGCTTACAGCAACGTAAATGGAAGTTGTGAGCATGAAGTTCAACAACGGGTATTCCGGGATTAGAGAGAGTAGCAATTTGGGCTGACCATCAGGAACTCCAGATCTGTTGATTCATAAATTTCATATCTCAATGGCACAAGACTTATATTAAAAGAGCTTGTCAACTTAAGCTAGAGTTGAGAACATTGACAAGAAGAAGCGTGAACATACCTGAGCCATATATGAAACTGGGAGATATACGTCTCCAGTGTTACCTTCCCAAGCCACCTGAAAATTGACGAACAAAATTTTGTTTGTTTTTTCTGGAAACAAGAGGACTAAAATATATCTCTATTCAATAAAACATTTTTTCTTACGCCAGAAGGGTCAAACTGTAGCCGCGGAAAGACTGGGTGATGTTCCGGAGACAGATATAAACACTGAAAGAAAATCAACACGAGGTACACAAGTTAGGACTAGTTATTTGGAAGATTCATTGTATAGAGCTTTTGAGAGTAAAGGTGTAATACGTTATTGGAATCCAAGAGGTGTAAGGATGATATTTGTTGTAAGTTAGCTTGTCCAGCTTGTATATGTACTCAAACCAAAAATATCCCACCTAAAAAAGTTTCATATAACAAATATATAGATTAGCTGGAAGAAGGCTTCTTTAACCTGGAAGAAAGTGGAATGATGACTTTGTTATACCGTTATTGCTATAAGTGCCACAGTTGTTTTGATAGCCACCCTGAACTTCATCTCAGCTTCCTCCAGTTTATCCATCCAACTCTCAACCTATTAAGGTAAATTAATGTTTCTCACTAAGCTACTCCATTTGTGAAACAGAGTTTGATGCAATGTAAGTCAAAAGTGTGAGTATTGGGAACTTACAGTTGGGTGGTAGTATGCATATAGCATCCCAATTATCCATATGTACCGGTCAAGACCCGAGCGGAAATGCCACTCATGCAAGAGGGGAATCTGCGGTCTTGCGGGGTCATTGTAACCCATTAGGAACGTAAATGGACTCCAAATCCATTCAAAAACGCCGGGAATCTCCCAAACGATGACAACAACGAAGAAGCAGGCAACAATTTTGGCAGCTATGACTGAACCATTCTCATTATATTTGTTCATGATACCAAGTGCTCCGTAGACCATCAGAGTAAACAGTGTGTGCATTGGGCAAATGTAGTATAGCATGTAACTGTTGTTGAGAACGATGCAGGAGAATATGACCAGGAAATTTAACCGCCACATCATCTGTTTAGAACAAGAATATGTTAATATTTAGAAGCTAGAAATAATAAGAAAAGAAACAGAGAGGTCATAGCTGATAGTTACCTGTGCAAACCTTGCAAGGCTAAAGTCCTTGCGAATGTAATAATAAGAAAAATTCCCAAATCCAGTCATCCATACATAGCAAGCAATGAACACACGGATAGCATTATAATACTCTGCAGCAGCAAAGTAGTGGTACATCAAAAAGAGGACCTACACAACACCAGGAAAAGAAAACAATGATGAGGTAACAGCAAATGAAAAAAAGCAACACAGAAATGATCTTCCAAGCTGATGCATCAACTGAGAGAGAGAGAGTCACAAACCTGCATCCAGCCTTTCCACTCCTCGGTTTGATGCCTATTCAAGTACATGATGGATTTTCCGTTGAATGCTGATTTATCTTTATGTATCGTGAACGAAGTTATGGCGGAAACGATGATGAGAAGGAAGTAAAGGAACAGAAAGAGGTCACGGTTGTAACTCTGTATCAAAAGATAAACAATATAAAGCAGTCAGACAAGTAGAAGAAGCATAACAATCTAATGGAGACTAAATCTTTCCACATAACATTAGACCAACTTGAATGATTAACAAAAAGGAGAGTATCTAATAGTTTGCTGAACAGTGTAGAGCCTCTGTAACTAGATAAACCGTTCCAGAATCTACTGATCAGATTTTAAGATAAGATACCTTCTTGGATGAACTGAAGACATCAGTGCGGTCACATATGTAAAAGTATCCCATAAGTACTGTAAACTCGATTCTGCAAAGGAAACGATATAATTTAAGATAAAGTTGGACATTTGAACATACAGAACTTCACTCCACATACTCACATTGCTCTTAGCGTCAGCCTGTTGTCAACCAAGAAGGACTCATCCAAGAGGACAAACCTGCATCGAACCGGGCATAAGCGTAAGTAGGCCTGCGGGTTCGGGTAATTCGGCTCGGGTAGTTCGGTTTCAGATAGTTCGGTTAGACTAAAATCTCGCTGAATCGAGCTTTTTTACGGTTCGATTTGGTTCGGTATTCAGTTAGTCTGGTTTTTAAAAATTTTACCAAAGTATTTTGGTTCAGTTAAAAATTGGGTTAAGTCGATTAAATTCGGATAATTTCGGTTAATTTGGTTTAGTTCGGTTATTATGGTTCGAAATTTTGCTTAATTTTGTTACTTCCGTTTTGAAATTTAGTTGACAGATCTTTTTTTTGAAAACCGAACTACCGTACCGAAAACCGAAGTTTTTTTATAAACCTGCCGAAACAAACCGAACTTCTCACCAAACTAACCAAAATTTCCGTTCAGTTCCGGTTCGGTTAAAAATCTCCGCCTTAAGCCTAAGAAAGAAAAGGAAATGGGCAGAGGTTGCTTGGTGAGAAAGCTTATGGGAACCTGATGAGAGGAGAATGTGCGGAGGAGAGCTTGGCTTTGGGAGAAGCTAACTGAAGACCACCTCCATCTTCTATCAAGAGAGCTTTATCATCTTCTTTGACAAAATCTTTAGCAACTTCCACCAAGTTGACATCAGAGTGTCTACTAACACTACAAACAGCATAAGCGAAACTCTATCTGTATTATTAAACCATCATCATCACTTGATAACAAAACGATGTCGTATCAAGCAACGTACGCTTTGGCAGAGACTGAACGCTTTGAGTAGTGCAGATACTCTGAGTAAAGCCAAGCAACGATCACCGGCACAATCCCCAGCACCACCGACATCTGCAAACAAAAATTACTCTCGTAATCGAATCACTACGAAATCAAAAAGAGCTCATCAATCCATGTAAATCAAACGAAGATCTAATTCAAACGAATGAAGCTTAAAGAACGTACAAGCCCAGGTGTAACAGAGCTTGAAATCGCCATTACCGATAACAGAGCTTGAACCAGATCTGGTAGCAGATCGAGAAGACTGAATCAGAGGATATAGATCCTCTCGCTCGTCTCTTGTATAGTTACACAGATTAGGAACGAGTGAGTGAACAGTGAAGTGTGTGTTTGATTCGAGATTTGAGCAGTTAGTTATATAGTAGCTCTCACTCTATACATTAATAATAAAAAATTTACTAACCGACAAAATTTTATGAGAAATTCCCCTTTTTTAACACTAAAGGATTATTCATCATTCATCCAAAGAAATTATTCATCATTCATCCAAAGAAATTATTCATCATTCATCCAAAAAAATTTAACAGGGGTAGGATACAGTTTTGATACACATAGAATATTTAAGAATATAAGTTCCCTGAGAGAACATCAATAGTTTTTAAAGAAGAAAATGATTAAAATAGTTTTTTATTAAAGAGTAAAATATGTATTGGGCAATTCTCTTAAATAACTTCTTTTAAGTTTTTGTCACAAAATTAGCCCTAGAAAAATAAAATGACCAAAATAATATTTTATTTTTTTTTGAAATTTTCATTTTTTTATTTATTTTTTTGAAATTTGAAACTCTATCCCCAAACTCACCCATTTACTCTAAACCCTAAAGTCTAAATTAGTTAATCTTAAGGATATAAATGCATATTAATAAAAAAATTAGCTTCTAAAAAAACTATTTTGGTCATTTTCTTCCTTAAAAACTATTTTTGTGAAGAACAAACTAAAAGAGGCTATCTAAGGGAATTTCTCATATGTATTTATATACAAGTTAACTAATTTAGACTTAAGGTTTAAGTTAACATGTGGGTTTTGAGATGAGTTTCAAATTTCAAAAAAAAAATAATAAATATTCAAAATTTTAAAATAAAAAGGGTTATTTTGATCATTTTATTTTTTAAATGTTATTTTGTGACAAAAAAAACTTAAAAATGTACTATTTGAGAGAATTACCCAAATTTTATTGAAGAAATTTAACCCACCGAAAATTAAAAAAAAAATTGATGAAACAACATTTTTGGGTTTATTTTGCTCTTCTATCAAATTGGGGACCAATAATATTGCATGGAAACAAATATAGATTTGTCCGTTAATGTGAGATTCTAAATAGTAAAAGAAAACGTGTTATAATGATTGGTGTTGTGAATGGAAGGAGACAAGATTATATAACTAACTAGTATATTTTGATTCCCAAAACATCTTTCAGTATATATATAAGAAAGAGATGTCTGTGGACTAGCGATTATGAAACTTATTTTGTGATATGTAATGTTTCAAACCTTATCTCATTGCACTCTAAAGATTAAATCACATGATGCTCAACTCAATGGTGAAGAAGAGTCTGTATGTAGTAACAAATTAAATGACTGTATCTAAGAAACGTTTACGTGTTTTGGTCTTTCATCTAAACCATATTAAGTCTAATGTAATTATGAGGTATTGAGGTGTGTGTGTGTATTATATATTGCTTGTGACGCGTTTCTTTAGGTAGGAATAGTCGGCAGATTATTGAGAAGAAGTTTGTTAAAATGCCATATCATACATTTTGGACTAACAAAGTTGGAAGTTTGAACAAATCATTTCATACCCCGCGTTACCTGTTGTAATCTATTGAATAGTTTATATAAAGTGATTTGTAGTCTATTGGCATGTTTTTTATACAAATAGTTTTTTTTGGTCAAATTATACAAATCATATACAATATGATTTGAACATATCATATTTTAAAAATCACATGCAACAACCAATAGGAATCAATTGAACCAAAATATATATGAAACAGGATATATATAGTCTCTATTGTTAGGCGGCAAGCCTGCATTCGATAGAGTTTAGAGCTTAACGAAATTATCCAAAATTATTTAAAGGATTCATTGTTAGAGGGGTTTTAATTTTTAAAGTTATATTTAAGTAACGCACGCTATTCTTAGTTTAGTATTTAAAATATTTTATCAAAAGCAAGACAAATACTGATTGTGTATTTTTATACAACTCGTATATTATATATGAAGAGGATAAAATGATGGGTTTTGGTTGCCATCTTCATCACACGACTAAGGTTTTCGGACACTTTTAATATATATGGTCCGATACGGTACTTCTGCAATGCAATGGATGTATGAATCTTTCAAACTAGATGCTGAAGAAAAAGTTATTAAATGCCACGTGTCAAGAACTCGGCGTGGGACGAATCTATAATGCGCTGGATTTAGGCAATATTCAAAAGTCGTTTCAACTTTCAAGCAGAAAAAAAATAACAGAAAAGAAACGGTCGAGGTGACAGACGACGCCAAGAAACAGCGGCATCACCGATATCTTTTTATTTTCTCGGGAAAACGAAGCAAGAACAATCCTCTGAAAATGAAAAGAGGAGGCGGGTTATATAAAGGTAAGTAATCATGTTTGATTTAGAGGTTTTTCTACAATAAACCCTTTTCTTTCAACAGGGATCCTCTGTTCACGTCTCTGTTTTATCATCATGTCCACACAGGTTTACCTCCTTACATGGCTGTAACTAAAGAAGAAGAAGAAGAATGCTCTGTTTCTCTTCGTCAGGTACAACCACATTATGTTTTTAGTGATTTCAAGACTTAGAGTAATTCCACATTCATTGACTCTCAAGAAGACACCATTTATCTCGTAGCTTATGGTCAATGAAGGACTCATTCCTTCTCCTGAAGACGACAAGAAACGAAGAATCATTATTCATAAGCTACAAAAGGTAATAACGTTTTCAACCTCTAACATATTAGAATGATCTCACAGAAAGTGATGATGTCTCTGAGTTTTAATGAAACAGATAGTGGTGAGATGGGTTAAGACTGTTGCATGGAAACGACGTCTTCCTCAACATCATATCACCTCTACCAACGCTACACTAATACCTTATGGATCCTATGGTCTTGGGGTGATTCTTTTTCCTCAAAAGCATTACAATATATATGTAATGAATGTCTTAACATATACTTCTCTCTTGTCATCTTAGGTTCATGGTTCTGATTCAGACATTGACGCTTTGTGCATTGGTCCTTTCTTTGCCACCATATCTGTAAGTTCTCACTTTCTCTGAATGGTCTGACTTAGGTGTAATGAGTCTTCTCTTGATTGTCACAGGAGGATTTTTTCATCGACTTGCGTGATCTTTTAAAAAGCAGAGCAGAAGTTTCAGAGGTTCATTGTGTTAAAGATGCTAAAGTTCCTCTCATCCGCTTCAAGTTTGATGGGATCTTGATTGATCTTCCATACGCTCAGCTTCGAGTCTTATCAATCCCAAACGTTCGTTCCTTCAAAAAACTTTCTAAGTTGTTTATGCAGACACTGAATGGTTTTTAACTGCTGAGTGTTTCAGAATGTAGATGTGCTGAATCCTTTCTTCTTGAGAGATATTGATGAGACAAGTTGGAGAAGCTTATCTGGAGTTCGTGCAAATCAATGCATCCTTCAAATAGTACCTTCCGTTGAGGTAAACACATCAATGCTATAGAGTCTCAACTTCTCTTTACTGAATACATTCTTCTTCTTCTTGTGTTTTAGTTGTTCCAATCATTGCTACGGTGTGTGAAACTATGGGCTAAGAGGCGTGGTGTATACGGTAACGTAAGTGGCTCTAATAAGTAGAGGCTATCATGTAATAACGCAGAAGCTTGATTGTTTCTTTTTTGTATTTTTCAGTTGAATGGATTCCTAGGGGGAGTTCATATGGCTATTCTTGCTGCGTTTGTTTGTGGATATGAACCGAACGCTACGTTGAGTTCACTTGTGGCGAGTTTCTTCAACACGTTTGCTTATTGGCAATGGCCTACACCTGTGGTACTGCTAAGGGATGCTTATGCAGCTGCTGGCTCTCCTCCAGGGTTAATGCCTATCCAGTTGCCTTGCGGTGGACGTCAGTACTGTAACTCCAACGTAACGAGGAGCACGTTTTATAAGATCATGTCAGAGTTTCTACGAGGTCATCATTTGATGAAGGTAAGAGATAGAGAGACTGTTTCCATCTTCTGAATCATTTGCTAATACTTTCGAAATGATTGTGACATGCAGGATTACTTGAAGCCTAGCTTTAACTGGAAGAGTTTGTTTGAGCCTTATCCTTATGCAACCACGTACGCTTGGTTCGTCAAGATACACCTCTCTGCTTCTAATCAGGAAGATCTCAGTGATTGGGTTGGTTGGGTTAAGTCACGTTTCCGTTCTCTTCTTATCAAAGTATGAAACTCTACACTTGCTTTTTGCTTTAACTCTATATGTTAATATGTCTTATCTCATGTTTAATGTAGATAGAGGAAGTCTTTGGCCTTTGTGATCCAAACCCAACAGAGCATGTTGAAATCTGTGAAAAGCAGCCAAACATTGTATATTACTGGGGATTACATCTCATTAACATAAATGTTTCAGACATTGAATCCGTGGAGACAGACTTTCTGAAGAATGTTAACAGCGGAAGCTTCAAGGGGTTAGTTGGTGGAATCCAGTTATCAGTTGTGCAAGCCTCTCAGCTGCCTAAGGATGTTGAGTGCGATAGAAGCAACACAAGCAAGAAGGGGACAAGGACGTGTTGGAGAGTACGGGAGGATAAGCAATGCAATAACACACCGGTTTACTCAAGGCATTTGCCTGGTTATGTGGTTGGGTTTGAGAAAATGAAGAATAACAGAGACGCTGAGAGTACTGATGTTAAGTAGTTAGGTCGTGTCAGTGATGATGGTTCTGCTTCTTGTAAACACTTTGTTTTTTTTTTTAGTTTTAGGCTTTTAATTGTGTGCCAATGATTGCAGGAAAGAAACTAGATTGACTTGATAACTCTCTGATTTGTTGTAAATGTTTTCTTGACTAATCTAAACTGTTTGCAAAACAAGATTTTCTATAAAACAGAAGTCATGAATGAAATTAGTATTAGAAAAATCGTCCTAGGCACTAGGCCATATAAGACTGGTAGTGTCTAAGCTCTCGTATACAATCACAATATTGTAATAATAAATAATAAATAATATACAGTTTACTAGTAATAAATTATTATAATTATTATATTATAATATAAGAACTTCTGTAAATAAAATAATATAATCTTTATCATTTGTAAATAATATTATTTAATATAAAACATTACAATGTACTTAATATATTATTATTATGATTTATTAGGGTTTAAACCGACTAACTAATAATCTTAGGTGTTGACTTCATTCTATTATGTAGATTCCTAATTCATGTTTTATTTGATTTTAGGCCAACAAATTATCCAGTAACATTGATACGATATAATTCAATATAAAATGACAACTGAAAACAATTCAAATAGAGAAAGACTGAATAAATTAAAAGAAAAAGAGTGGACGAGGCAGCAAGTTTAGAAGTTGAAGATGGCAGCACCACTTGAAGGCTTGGAGGCAAAAAGGTAAAGCTCCATGTCTTCTTCCTTTACCACTCCTTTCTCTATCCTCTTCTTGTAGTATTTTTCCTGAAACAACCAAACAATTGTTTTAGTTTGGCATTAAGTGTTCAAAAAAAAACAACAAAAACTTTACTTACCTTAACCGCAGCGATGAACTGAGAGACGCCAGATTCTTTAACCAATGCTACAGTGCAACCGCCCCACCCAGCTCCTGTCAGTCTTGCTCCAAGTGCTCCATTCTCCCTGCTCACTTTAACTAGTTCTTCTAGCTCCGGGCAACTGCAAGATTTTTCATCAAATAAATCAATTTCACTTCCATTGGTTTTCACAATTAACACTTGATTCTTATAATATATGCACCTGCACTCGTATAGCACACTGCAGCTGTAATGGCTTTCGTTCATGAGATCACCAAGTTTCTTTAACTTTTCTTCGTCACTGCACAGTTGAGATGTCTCAAGGTCTTAAAACGTTCCAACAAGATTTTTATTCACAAGTTTTGATGGCGAGAAAAGCGCTCTGACCTTAAGTTTGAATAAACAGTGTCCTTGAAACCATGAACTCTCCGTGCTTCAGAGTAAACATGTGCAGCTCTCTATTGAATGATTGCAAGCAAAGCCTTAAGACTTTGGGAGAAAAAACAACAATCCAAAGGTTTGTACATTAATATACCTGATGCAGTTTGAAGTGCGTTGCAGCATTAAGTACAGCTAGAGATGTAGGATCATTGTTCAAGATTGATGGTAACTTCTCCTCGACGATTTTCTCAATCTCCTCGGCCGTGTATGGTTCTTCTTTCAGATATTCCTGCGTCATAGACATAGACATCAACATGTTTCTTACAATCCCCTCAACAGACAGAACTAAATAAGCATAACACAGTCTGTTTCAGCAAAGAGCGTGTTTAGATGAGTGTACCTTAACAGCTAGAACAGGATCAGAGGAGCCACGATCACCAGCAAATGATACACATAGGCCTTCCACATCAGAGAGTGTCTTAACTTTTAATATTGCTTCTTTCGGTTCCATTCCGAGCTTGATGCCAAGTATGATCTACACAATGCCACATGGTAGAGAGAGAATCATGTTATAGTCTAGCAAACAATGCCAAGTTATGCAATGACTTACCGAAGCAAGTCGACACTCAACGACCCTGTTGTTGTAATTAGTAGCAGCTGTGACCGCCTTCTGAGACTCTGCAAGAGAATGTGCGATAACAAAACTCCCACCATGAGGGAGTTTCACGTCAGTTGCACGAACCGGGTTGAAGTCAATAAGCTCAGCAAAACCAGTTTTAGCCATGATAGAGATTGCCTGTTGCAGTAAAATAAAGTGATCAATCAATGGAAAAACAGAGATAATTCTAGGTGCAGTGGTACTGAGAGATGATGGATTATTCAAGAAAATCTCTGACCTGGTCCATTCCACCAGATTGTGTTCCAATGTGGTGTTCACATTCACATGTAAGCTGTGCAAGTTCTTTCTGAAAGCAACGGAAACAAAGAGAAGGACTCGGCCAATTCAAATAATCAACAACAGAGAGAGAGCAACGCAATTCTTCTTCATCAATGCAATACCTTTTCAAAGTTCTCACCAAAGACAGCCATGATAGCAATCGTTGATGAGCAAACAAAGGCAGCAGAACTTGACAATCCAGAACCTAAATAAATACAAAAAAAAAAAAAAAAAACTCCACTTAAAATCTCACGCTAAATGAGAACATGATGCATATATATATTGTGAACTATAGATAGACCTGTAGGAACAATCCCATCAACAACCACATCAAGTCCAACAGGTGAATCAACATTCACCCCTTTTGACTTTGCAAACTCATGGAACCCTTTGTACCTGTAAAAATCCAAAATCATAAGACACCTCAAGGAAAGAAAAGTGAAATCCAGATGGATAAGAGAAGACCCCTTACGCGCAGATGAAGTAATGACCCCACTTGTGATTCTGCAAGTCAATCTCCTGCAAAAGTGATACATAAATGATAAAGAGGCCCTACTAGTATCGTTCCCAAAGCTTCTAGAGAAACCCTCAGATTTGAGATTATAAAAACCTGGTGAGGATCAGCAGGATAAGTACACATGGAGTATTTTTCATTAACGTTTGCTATCCTTAACTCATTCTGACCCTCTCGTTTCCGGATAGCAATGATAGTGTCCTGACGAATAGCCATTGGCAGCACTGAGTATCCCTCATAGTCAATGTGTTCTCCGATCAGATTCACTCTTCCTGAGACACACACAAAAAAAAAACATCAATTTCAGATCCTCCTACATCGGAATTGGAAGGGATTTTAACTAATATATAAGATAGATAGTCACTCCTATTATCACCGATTGTTTTTTAGGTTGGAAACCCATATAATTTAGTATCAGAGCACGATCCAAACAATTCAACCCGATTTATTATTGAACCAGCCCATAGTCGGTCCATCGTGCCCAAACATTCCGAGATTAACGCTCAAAGAATAATCGAAACAAATGTTCTGTACCGGGAGAGCGAGCGAAGAGCTGGGGAGAAGCACCGAAGACTTGGTTGAATTTGGCATTTAAAACATCGAATCGTGTCTTAGCTTCTTGGAGCTGAGATCCTTCGCCATAGACAGGATCAAGGGAGGAGAAGATCGGGACCGTAACTTCTTCCTGTTTCGCCATGTCTTGTCTTTGTCGTCTCTCTATCGGATGCGTTTTCACTCAAATCGGATCTCACACAGTTGTCACGAAGAAACGTGATCCTTCTCTTGCGCCATTATTGTTGAGTATATATCCACCGATGTTAGTTAATGGGTCTTAGATCCGTTAAGGAAGATCGAATATCTTTGATACTAATATCTGTGAATATCCACGTATCTTACTTATCCATAACTTTAGATAACGTATTATAAATTGATTCTTGTTTAATTTTCCTCTCTTTTCTTGCTCAATTTTTCTGATATAATTATACAAGTAAATGTCGTTAATTATTGAATTTTTAATGAACTTTGTCACATTCTAGAAATACTGAATAAGTTCCCAAGTAGGGCCATATTATTCTATAATTTACTACATAATTCAACTTTGAATATCTGACAAAAGGTTACAGAGCCGGCCTTGGAAGGAAGTCATCTTATAGAAACGTGATTCACGATTAGAAAGTTATTTTTTAACCTTTTTTTTTTTTTTTTTGAAAATAGCCCGATTTACAGTTGTTCCATGATTGATAAACCAGGAGACTGGTGATGGATTTATCCAACAAACTGAATATCATGAACTGCAAATTCCCTAATGGGAACTTGAATATCTGAATAATATAATATTACGTGTGAAAGAGATTAATACAAAAGGTTTTCGACCATAATGTGACCGAGATGGTTACTAAGAGCACCTTTATCCTAGGTTGCTTAGGAGGTGCTTAAGAGGAAAGAGAAGAAAAATAAAGGAAAGAGTTGCTTAATTAGGAGTTCACAAGGTGATGTTGCTTGCACTGTTCGCGGGCCCCATTGACACGTGGCAGTCCGCGATTGGTTTTCATCTTTTTTTTTTTTTTTTTTTAACCAAAAAAGAAAAAAAGAGTTTTAAGCAACCCATTCTAAGCAACATAGGTTAATGGTGCTCTAAGACAAAGCTTTGAATGTCTAAGCTGAAGCTGCGTCCAAATGACACGAGCTTGCGACATATCTCTCATGTATCCGTCCCTTTTTGTTATACGCAGGAGGATTGCATTTCATTTCAACATGAAATCATGTTTGAAGCTATAAAAAGCATACAAAACAAACTTATGTATTACAACAAATCTTTATCACATAGTTATGTTGAACATTTCAGCGCGATCTTTATCTTTTCCGGAAGAAATGACTGAACATTTTACCACAAATTTATTCATGTTGAATAATGGAAAGCAGGAGGAATATTAATCACCTAGTTTTTATATAAAAGATCATAAGAGTTTAACTTTCAAAAAAGATCATAAGAGTTTTCCTGCAAGATAATAAGATGAAGCAAAAGAGGAAGGAAGAGGACAAGGGCATGGCCACTCCCATGTGCTTCTCCATACTTTTCAAGTCACTTTCAACATATTTTATTTCTTTTGCTTTTGTCATTTCCTTCCTCTTTGTCGCTTTGTCATACTTTAGTGTTCTTCCTATATTGCATTGTAATTTAAAAAAAACGCACCAAAACAAATTCTATTACTTTATTTAACTGATAAAAATTCATACAGTGATTCTTTTAGCACCAAATATCGAATTTGTGACTCCAATGAGTCTACTAATGTGTGGTAACATCAGCTTGGAGACGACAAAAGAGGGATACAACAAAACAATTTTGTAGTGCATATGTTAAAGAATACAAAAGAGAGAGTGACACAATAGAAGTGACTAGATGATTTAGTGACAGATATGTCTATCTATCTCCTCATTTGAATGAATCATCGCTTTCCACCTTAATCAAATTAAGCGTGTAACCCATTAATATCTCAATTATTTCAATGATTAACAAACGAGCACTTACTATTATTACCTTCTAAATAATCACAAATCTACAGAAAATTTTATTTTATTTTATTTTCCTCGTCCCTATTATATTTGCAGTACAAATCTATTTTTTTGTTAAATTTCACATATATGGTACGTAAGATGATATAGTACATGCCATGTTGGATCTGAAGAATTAAAGTACGCAGAAAGATTTTTTTTTTGAACGAAGTACATCGAAAGTTCCGAGTAGGTTTAGGACCTTTTAGTTTTTGATGTTGGATGATGCATCTCAAAATGTCAAACATGTAAAGGTTCAATACAGCATTTGCATTTTAAAATCTAAAAAACGTAAAGCCCTTTCAATGTAAATATAAAGAATAGCTAGTTTATAATAATTACTATTAGATATATTTTAAAATAGTAAAATTATGTCTTAACATCTAAATATCAGATATAAATACTAATTATAAAAATTAAAAACAAACAACATTCAGATATTATATTCAAATGTTACATCTGGATGCTTCATCAAATACATAAAAGAATATGACCTTAGTCTAATCCCATGGGGTCTAATCCAATGGTATCTTTATCTTATTATTCTAAGGTTAAAGACCCATTTCCACCAACCGCAATAACGTAGATATTAATCAAAAACTAATACTAATCCACTACCGAGTGTCGGAGTTTGAATCTTAATGCCAAAGATATCGTTAATTAACTCATTTCAAAATTTACTTTAGTAATAACGAAGAACAATCAGCAATTGGAATGACTGGTTTACACATATTATACTCAAACCGGAACTTCTATATACATATTATTATGTGTATATATATCAATATTATATATATATGAATAAGTTTTCGTGTACATGCAAAAGATAAAAGGTCGAATATTGGCAAAATGACGATTTTAACCTCATCAAATAGGCGGAGGAGCTGAGAGAAGCTCGACTAGAGAGTTCATGGCTCTGACTTGCATCTCCAGTGCTTGTATGTAATCGGTTGCTTCTTCTAGAATAACCGGTACTGATTCTTTTTTGCAACCCGGAACTAACCGGCCGAGAACACTTAATTTCCGGTTAACCATTGGTAAACTCTTCTTATTCAGTCTCACCACCGAGACTCTCCGTTTCCTCTCTCTCCTGCTGCTGCCGCTACTCGCCATCGTTACCACCGTGGTCATGGCTGGTATGACCGTTTGTCTCGGCCGTTTCTGTTTCCGAAACTTCAGTTTGATCCGATTAGCCAGGATCGCTCTGCTCCAGAGCGTCCTCCCTCTAGCGGAAACGGCGAGAGCTCGATCGGCGGCTTCACGGACGGCTTTACCACGCTTCTGAGCCGTTGGAGATGATGACGTCGCCGCCGCGGAGGAAGAGCTGAGGCGGACCTGTTTCAGCGCCTTGATCAGCTTGGCGGAGTATATCCGCTGTTGCTTCTCCGATCTCCATCGCGCGTGGCTTTCAGCGTCTCCGGTGGATACGGAAGCTGCGTTTCTACGAGACGAGGAGGAGGAGGAGGAGGAAGCAGATAAGCTCTTCTTCTTTAGAACGTGATCTGTAGAATTTGGGTTCGGATTCATCGACGGTTGTTCAATATCGGAGAATGGAGACGCCATGACCAGAGTTTTGATTCTGATAATGGAAGCAAAAGGGAAGGAGAGAAAGAAGATATATAAAGGAAGGCAGATACCAAACGGCGTCGTTTTATTATTATATTCTCTTTTTGTTTATTTATATACTAATGGAAATGAAAGTTATAATTAGCCCACATGGTTATGGAATTATGAAGGGCATCAGTGCGACTTTAAGCAATGTTTTGGTCTACTTTTAAAAAATTATCCTATATATTACTCTATTAACAGAGATATTAGAAAGGAAGTAATATAAAAAGTTTTTACTCAATTAATCAATGACTTTCCAGTCATTATCCATAATCTCAAGATAGACAGAACTAAAGATAATGGTCACATAACATTTTCAACACCTGACAAAATACTGTTGCCGAAGTAAAATATATCAGAAAGAAACGAGATAGTTTCTGTACCGTTTACACAATTATTATACATAATCAAACACGGCAAAAAAGAGGCCATAAATGTTTAGGAAACCAGATGGATAATTAACCAGAAGAGGTTAAGTTGAATGCAGCTATAGAAATTAACAAGGATTCTAGTGTGCATCCATAATGATTCTTTCCCATTTATGTTTTGACTAGCTTATTGTGGTGTGGAAGGAGTAAAGAAGAAAAACAACCTAATATATGTGTCATAAAGGTCGATTCTTTGGTAAAATTGAGGAGCAAAGTAGAGATTCATGTGGGATGACGACGTGTAAAGCAACCATCGGGGAAATCTGTTTGTGACTTTAACTAGTCGTTTAATGGACTGACAGGGCAGAAGAGAGGGGCCAATGACTCTTAACTTTGGATTTTGTATTCAGTGCAATGATTTCATAAATATTACTACAAATTGTATTTAAATACTACTTTATACCTAAAGTAAAATACCAACACGAAATGCATATTTGATGTAGGGGGTTAGTGGCATTACCTAAGGCTTTTTCATCTTTCTTCTCACTGTTTTTGCCTGTAAAGATCATTAATCAACTCGTTCATTTTATGTTTTTTGTGCATATACAAATACTAGTGCCATTGCCTATCTATGATTCGCTGTACCGAATAAATACTCATTTCGAAATACTCATGGAGTTTATGAGAAATAATTGTACCATTTGCAGGGGTGATAGTATCTTATCTATTAAACAGAGTACTGGACCTTAGAGAAATATACGTAAGAATAAAGAGAAACTGCGCTTGGAAATCAAAGGAATTTCATACCAAAAGGAATACTATTTTTTAAGATGAATAAAAATATAATTAGTTTCTGTTATATATATGTTCAATGTAGTATGCAACTAATCTAATGTTTTTTTTCTCTTTCTACTTTTTATATATCAATTAAAAAGTTAATTTGAAAGGAAAAAATAACTATTAAGTACGATGAAGGTGGCATATAGATTGCCTCCCTAATTCTGAACACCCACAGAACATAAGTGAATGATAATGGGTGGATATGGACTATTTTTTAATAAGGAGAACAAAGTCAAGTATTGATGAGATAACATATAGTTCTCACTTGTTAAGCACTAAATAAGACTAAAGTTGCCAGTATTAACTACATGCTGCTTAGCTTCCGAATAAGTAGAGTTGAGTTTTGTCCTTGGGTTCTCAGAGTGATCATAGCACCCAAGATCTTGTTTAAAGAGGCACACATATGATTGTTGTTATATTACGTAGACTAAATTATAAGCATTTTGAAGCCTAACTCTTTTAAGTTGTTATCATTGGTTTACCAACAAAATTGACCAAACCTGACAGGTACTTGAGAGGACCAATGACAAATTCCTTTTTGGGAGTCGGTAAGCTGAATGGATTTGATACATGTGAAAAACAACTATATTTCCTAATGGGAACTCAAATTTCAAACGCAAGACTCAGTTTCTCACAAAGAATAATTATTCAGCCAAATGAACTATACAAATTCTACGAGAAGTAAGGATAAAATGATACCGACCCTTCACATATAATACGATATAAGGTCATCCATGAACTAATCAAATGTCAAGACACAATGACAAGGTTGATAATATTTTTTTTAAGAAAAGAGGAAACGAATGCATCTCCAATAATTGGTGTCCACTAATTCAATTCATTAAGCTCGAATTTTCCTTTAATCATACATAAACTTTACTTCAAAAGTAAACCAACAAGAGTTCACATATTATTTAACACATGGCATATATTACTTTTTGTTTTTCTTCTGATGTTTATTGGCCTAGCTACTACTCTAATCTCATGTAGAAAAACCAAACACAGTCTGAATAATTCTGTCATTCATTTTTTTTAAAAAAATACTTTGTATCATTATCCATAGTGGAGAAGAAACCTAACCTAACACCTCCAAGAGTTTATCCTAATGATTCATGAAGAAATATCAAATCAAGTAATTATCCAAAAAGCTTCAGAGGCTGGACTTTGCATAGGATTTGTGGTCTGGCTTAATATACGTAAAAGAAAGGAACAGCTTGCATAATAATGAAAAAAACGCTAGCACATGTCTTGGTAAGATCTAAAAAAACAACCAATTTAAGAAGCAGAAGAAAACAAGCATGCAAAATATAGGATTATATAGCTAAGAATGGAACACATCAAAGTAGATTAGGACCTAGAGACAAAAATGCTACAAAAGCCTATATATAAGACATGTGATGCAGAAAAGACTATGTTTTTAACTAACACGAGTCACATGATTACAAGATCAAATGTCATATCACTTGTGCCAATAAAGTATAAGCCTATAAGGGATCATTCATTGGTTAGGAAGGAGACTAACCATCAGCTTGTCAGGCCTACTTGTAGACACACTATCAATCTTACCAACGGATCTTGTAAGACCACTTAGTTTGGGCCTAGAATGGCTATCATAAGGCCTGGGAAGCTTCAAATTCTACCAAATAAGGGCGGTGGATTCCACAATGATCCTTAAAAAAAAGTTTTTTTTTTTTGATTTTTTTTAGATTTAAAAAAAAAAAATCAATCAATCGCATGTCGTCACGTGTCGTAAACAGTGTAAGGACCAATCCTTATTTAGAGATTTTAAGGATCGAATCTTTAAATTTGAGTGGGATCCACTGATTATTTAATTATTTTTCGCTAAGGACTCCTTTTAAGGATCTTTTGTTGCGGGTGCTCTAAGACTTCACTGTGGATCAGTTATTCAAAGAGTTGTGTGAATTCTAGAAATAAAGAACTGTTGTTATCCTTTTGGTAGAATCCTCCCACTGCTTGATTGTAATATGTTACAAAAGCCTAGAGATACTGACTCAAGATAGATGATCATAAACAGAGATTGCAACGTAGGTTAACTAATGTTATCATCATGTCACGAAAAGAGAAATTGAGTGAACCTTTCAATACGAAGGTGGAGGTGAATCCTTCAAGTTGGAAGTGGTCCAGAGTAAGAAACCTCCTCTCCTGAGCTGATGGAGACCACAACCGCAGCAAAGAGAGCCCAAAGGATGAAAGCGAAAATCACAATGCGGAGTTTGAGAGTAATAGCTCCATCGATGCAGTTACTTTCTTCAGAACTCTCAACTGAATAGATCATGTTCTTCAGGTCATTGATCTCGACACGCAAGGACTGCACAGAAGCAGGCAAGTCCGCAGGAATCGCGTCGATGATGTGAAAATCCTTATGAGTAACGGTAGAAACTGGAGATTCATCATCACAAGGATCTGGCGTTGATAACAGGTCTAGACTCGATCCTTGCAGAAAACTCTGAGGTAAACAACGCAATTCAAAATCACAAGGAATCGAGCTATCGAAAACTGAAGATCTGAGCTAAACGGATCTGGAGAAACCGTACCTCGGCTTCGTAATCGGAGATCGCGAAATAGATCGGATCAAAATCTGATGGATCCTTCTTGCTTTCTCCGACGGTTGCGCTCTGTCTCTTCTCCGCAAACTTCAGTGTGGAGAAGGAAATGCGAATCAGAAACAAATAGGTTGAAGGATTCATACGTTCAAATACCTTTCGATTCTTCAGCTCAGGATCCTTGATGATTCTCTTCGTTGCAGGATCAGATAAGCGCGCAAAGTTTTTCCTGGGAATTTGAATTTCTTTTATCATCTCTCCAGAGCGTTTTCGAATTTGTGAGGTTTCGCAACAGTGAAGGAGAGATATTTGTAGTAGGCTATTTCCATGGGCTAAGAGTCGTCGACAGCTATAATATCTAAGGCCCAACCCATTATTAACGTTTACTAAACCGGTTTTGGTTCGACTGAATCAGAGTTGTTTCAATTTGGTTCGGTTCGGGTTTGGCAGTGTTTAGCCTTTACCTTTAGGGTTTTCTTACGTTGGAGCTCGAAAAACTAACCGTACCTCAAAATCTCTCTGTAGCCGGAGACTTGATTCACCGAGAGAGAGAGAGGAGAAGAGTTAGAAGCAATGGAGGGTGCAGAAGAAGCTGGAGCAGAGATCACGGTCGATTCAAAGGACTTACAGCAACAAAGCAAAGCTCTCGACAAGCTTACCGATCGCGTCGAGGATCGCCAGCTCGATTCTAATCGTGTTCAATCGGTTTGTTCGCTCTTTCATCATCTACAAAGAATGATCAGTCTTAAATTTTGAGCTCAGTTAAGTGAAAAGATTTGATTTGGCTTACAAAGGTTCCGTGTTTCAGGCTATGGCTTCGATTGGTGCTTCTAGGGAGGCTGATCTTAATGCTAAGAGATTGAGGTAAAAAAAAAAGTCTTAGCCTTTTCGTTTTATAAAGGAGCACGAGAGTTTTGACTTATCATCCTTCTGTGTAGAGTTTGATTGACAAGTTAGTGGAACCTTATATGCAGGGAGAAGGAATTGGCTTCTGTTAAAATCAATGCAGCAGATGTTGAGCTCATTGTTAATGAACTTGAGGTTTAGCTTCTTTCTTTTTTAAAACATTGCTAGGCTTTTCAACATCCATTATTCTTGTGTCAGTGTCCTAAAAAGTTTGCTGTCTGTGAACATTGTAGCTGGAGAAGAATGTGGTGGAGAGAACTCTAAGGGAGCACAAAGGCGATGCAGTTGCTGCAACTAGGGAGTTGCTTTCACGATATCCTCTATGATCGAACCACTACCAGCAAGTTCTTTTGTGTGTGTGTGTGTGAGGTTTGAGACACATGAGATTATGTATCCAAATATATTTTAACTGAGTTTTGAAATTTCATTTCTGAATCACTCTCTTCCCTGAGTTTAAATCCCTCAATAAAATGTTTGCTCTGGAAGTAAAAACAAAAAAACTACACTTTTTACCGCTCTGTACAAAGTAAAAACCCATCAAACGGTTCTAAATATGCAGCAATAATATATTCATGCACGTGACGTTTTTCAATCAACTTTCATCAAAATCCCTTTCACGCACTTCCTTTAAGCCTCCAAGTTAGAGAGATTATCAAAAACCAATCACCACAATTACGCAACCCAACCTGAGTCTTACGTTTCTTTTGGCAATTTGTATAATGACCCAAACACATCACTTGCTGCATTTTAGACCAGTCCCTAAATTCCAGTGTCTGTCTCTGCTCATCAGTCTCTTCCACGTTGTAATTATACCAACCCACTGATGTTACTGCTCCAAAAACAGACCAATTCTCTATCTTCCTTTTTGTTTTCATGAACATCTTTTAGTCTTAAAGCTTCACCTTGAGGAACAAAAGAGTAAACTTGTGTTTAGTTGTCCTTGAGGGGCGAGTTGTCAAGTAAGACAGCACGTTTAGCTTGGAACTGTATTGTATACTTCTTTTGCAGCTCTCTTAACTTCTCCATCAGTTCTCGAAACGTGGGTCTCAGCTTCGTATCGCTGCAGTGTTGGAGAAACAAAACAAAAAAACATAATTTAATGTCAGCATTAGCTGTGAAATATGTAGAACGTCTAAAAATCCAAGAGAACTATAGTAATTAAAGGTTATATATATCCATTTCGCAAGGATTATGTGATGTTCAATATGTTAATTTACCTGTGCCAACAACTCTCCATTAATGCGATCCATAAGGGATCAATGTCCTTTGGAATTTCAAGCCTCTGGTTCATAAACCCCACAGCTCCTATCACCTGCACATAGAGCAAAAAACAAATCGTTTCTAGATGATTCTCCTAGGACCATTTGTCATATGAGACACTTTCGTTTCATGTTCTACACTCAAAAACGTACCTGCATAGAGTTGAGAGTTTCCCATGGGATCTTCTCGGTGGCAAGCTCCCAGAGTACTACTCCAAAGCTGTAAATATCAGACCTGTATCAAAGAATTAGAGGAGCTAGTTAGCATTGAAAGCTAGAAGAACAAGTAATAAAGAGAACTTAACCAAACAGAACACTGAGAATTTACTTCTCATCAGCAGACTCATTCCGAAGAACTTCTGGTGCCATCCATTGAGGCTGCATAACAGGTAAAAAACGCAATCAAAGATCACTGTGAGAGGATGACTAGAAATCAGGATTTTAAATCGAAAAAGAGCCTAGATTCAAGTACCGTTCCCTTCCCTGACTTGGTGGTTAGGTATGTCTCATGCTTGATACGTGAAAGACCAAAGTCAGCTACCTGTTAAGAGAAGTCAATGTAAGTTGTTGATGTTTCTAGTTGCAGGTCTTTCCGGTTCAGTCACATAGTCTTTGTTTTAGAAAGCTAAATAATCATTATGAAGATGGAAATTTACTTATCCATCCGGATTACAGGAAACCAAATGTATCTCAAGATGAATATCTTACTTTAACGTTCCAGTTCTTGTCTACCAGCAGATTTGACGACTTCAGATCACGATGGATGACGGGTGGACTACAATGGTGAAGATAATTCATACCGCGAGCCTGTGTGAATAATCATGTAATATGCTGGATGAGATGTACAAGAAGGATCACCAGAAAAATACAGAGAAGTAACCAAATAGAGCAGCTCATCCTTAGAAAAAACTGTCTAAGTGCCATCGTCAATGATCATAGAAATGGAAAAAGCACATGTCAACTAATACTCACAATGTCCATTGCCATGTTGATACGCCGCCTCCAATCCAGTTTTGACGTGCTCCTCTGCAGTAGACGGAAGAGACTTCCACTGCAAAATAGTAAATCGAATTATCAGGAGCATGGCTCAGAGCTATGCCTTGAAGGTGAGAGTAGTAACTAAAAGAGATGAGACCAGACCGTGGAAGGAACTCCGACACTATACAGAGGCGCGGAGGTGAAGTGACAGCTCCCATAAAGAGCAGTACATTAGGATGTCTAAGTCTTCTCATCAGGGATACCTTCACAATAAAAATAATATATATGATCTTTTTGCCAAAACAACACTCAGAGCAATCTAGCGGTGACAACAAGCAATACCTCTTGTCTAAAAGATTGGATAATCTCTTCTGAATATTCTTGCTTGGAGAACACTTTTACAGCTACATCCTGTGATGGCATTACAAGCACTCAATGAGACAGTTATCTGAACTTGCATTTTTATTTTCATGCAATGGGAGCGCATATACTCTACAAGATCACCATAAGCCAATTACTTACAGATCCAAACCAGAGACCGTGATAGACAGTTCCACATGAACCTATAAAATAGAAAAAATGCATTTGTTAGCAAAACAAAAGAAAGAAAATCACATAAAAGTATGAAGTCATGAAGAATGGGTGAGTCTGGGAAACGAGATAATCTGTTTAAGAGAATTAATGACCTTGTCCGATTTGTTCTCCAATTGTCAAATCATCCCATAAAATTTCATATTCCAGGCACTCACTATCAGTATCAACCTTGTTCATTACACTGCTGCTGGTACTTCCGCTGCTACTAGCGATGCTTGTGTTGTTCGCATTTATAGAGGAGGACCACAAACTACTACTGCCCTCATTATTCGTAGGCTTCTTACTCTCAAAGGCAAGGCTTTCACCAGACGAGGGAATAATCTGGTTAGACTTATCTTTCTCTTGATCATTTTGTACCCAAGGCCATACAGAGTGAACTGGCTTTCCTTTTGAATCTTCCTGCTCATTCCCTTTCCATGGCCATGACAAACGTCTCTTTCCCATCCATTCTTCAGCTTTTGAGGTGAGAACCTTATGGATTGCAGGCTTTTCATCACCCTCATCACTTGAATCTTTGAAAGGTTTCGAAGGTAACTTTTCATCGTTACATGTGAACACACCAAAAGGAGACGGGGTAAAATCCCCTCTTGGTGTGCTGGAACCACTTGACGCTGCATCGTCCCTGTGGTCAGAGAGAGTAGCACCGAAGACACCATGATCTGAATGATGACTATCACCACTGCCACCCTCAGAGGGTGTGGCACTACTGTCACCTGCTCGCATTTTCGACCTGACCTTGTCACTCACCTTGGAGGCCTGCAATTTCAACACTAGTCAGAATACGCCACATCAGAATAAAGGCTAGCACTCAGGCTACAACTGAAACTAACCAAATTTGATATCTTTGATGATATAGCAGCTTGTATAGGCTGATCAGAGTCAAGTCCAAGTTTAGAGGCAAAACTATTCCTTGCAGGATTAGAGCTCGTTTCACCTTCTTGCCCCTTTAACTTAGCCAAAGAGACTCTTGGGTTCATGTAATGTTCCGTTTTACTTGTGATACAAATGACCCCTATAAGAGTACCATCATCATCATAGAAAGGGGAACACGTAGTGACAGCTGAGAACCTCTCCCCTGACTTGCTCTTGACAGGAAACTCGCCGGTCCAGCTCTCTCCACGGACACAACGTCTTGCAATATTCATTGCACAAGCAGCATCTCGGTCATCTGCAAGAATATCAATTGGGTTCTCACCAAGTGCTTCTGCAGCAGAGTACCCGTAAAGCTTTTCCGCCATAGCATTCCTGTTACAACACGACATCGAACTGGAATCTGAATACATAAGATATTATAAAAAAAAAAAATACAAATGAACAATGCAGACGGTGGCATTTTATCCGGACCTACAAATCTGAACCAGAAAAGACCCAAAAATATCAGACCCAAAACCAAATTAAAAATTTACAAATATCTAATTAGTTTCTAAAAAATTCTAACCGAAAATATGATTTGAATGGACACGGACCGAAAAAAATGACTCTGATATATCCAACCAAGTAAGAACCAGTTTATATCGATCCAAAAACATGATTAACCAAGACTTTACTCCATATGTACAATTTTATACATTTTTATTTTATAATTCAATTATAGTATTGTTTTGTTTACAAGTTTTATTACTATTTTTGTAACATTTTCAAATAATATAAACATTGAATGATAAATTTAGTAATTAAAAATATTTAATTTCAATTGTTGGTAGTTTTTTGGTGGTTATTTACATAAATAGATAGTTTGCTATAAGAGTTTTAAAGTCTTATATATCCAAATTGTACCGGACTGCTACAAACCAAAAACTAGAGATATTTTTTATATATTTTTATTCTTCTAAAATATATTGATTTAAATCCGAAAAAATCAATCCGAATCAATAATTTCCAAATAATTAATTAGATCTAAATATCTAAAATTAGAAACTTCTAAATTCAAAAAAGGCCGATCCAAATGCCCAGGCCTAGCAGACACTAGTCTATGCATGAATCAAATCCACCATCTAGCATCTAACATCTAACCTGGATTCATAAGATGGAAACTACATACCAAAAGATAATTCGCATATTTAGATCGTAGGCATGAACAGTTTGTGCCATTGACTGCAAAATATTCAAATACTGTTTATCACTGAACTTCCCAGCCGATGCTCGTCCTGCTCCTCCACCTCTCAGATTGACCGAACCTTGGAGACGGCTCTCCTTCCGCAGCGGCGAAGCGTTACGAAACGAGGCGGCGCCGCTCTTCCTCCACAACTGAGCTCCGTCTCCGATGTTTCTCCTCGCCGGCCGATGCGGCGATACGGAATGCGATCGCTGCCTGATCTCCGTGGATACCTTGAGCCTCGACATCTCCTGCTTCAGATGCTCTTGGCTTTCCTCTAGCTCGAGTATCTTCTTCAGCAGCTGTTCCGCAGGTGGAGTCTCCATTTCAATCGAATCTCTGGAGGTTAGCGAGTTGAATCGGGAGATCGTTCGAGTTGAATCGGAGGTTGAAGAAGGTGTTAAACAAGCATGGTGGATGATTGTGTGTGTCTCTCTCTCTTGCTCGCTACTGAAAGCAAAAAGTTTTTCTCTCTCTCTCTAGAAAGAGAATAAAAATGGAATTGAAGAAAGAGATTGACTGACGCGAGAAGAAACGTTCTCTGCGGTCTTAAGCAGTCAACAATAAATGGAAACTTTCCTTTCTTATCTTTGCCTCTTTTGTTTCGCTTTTCATTTATTTTATCTAACCTTTTTACTACTTTTGCTCTTTTTTTTTCTTTTTCATTTTTTTAAACTATTTTTTCTTGATGCGCAAAAATAAGATTTTCTTTTTTTTGTTTGTTGTATTTAATTTGGAGTGATTCTTGATAAGATTGGTTATAATAAGATTTGATTCGTTCTAAGTTAAGCATATTTCTTTTTCATTGTTGCATATAAGCTATAGTTTTCTTATAAATGAGTTTTTTTTGTTCTAAACTATATAAAAGGAAATAATAAGAAACGGACAGAGGGTTTGATCAGTTCCTATTTTCTTGGGGGATCCTAAGTTTCTGTGATCAAAGATTGCGTACTATATATGTTGTCATTCTAATTTATTGGTACACAGCGATTTTGTTAGTTAGGCAGACAAAAACAAAATTTTCAGTCAGTTGAAAATTCACATGATACGTAAGAAAGAAGACTCACAACTATATGATCCACAATCAATGGAGCTTCTACGTTCTTCTTCTTACTAATTTTTATTTTATTTTATTTTGGGTATGAATGTTAAGATTTTTAGTTTTCTATTTTATTTTATGTTACGTGATTACCGGTAGAATACTTTACTATTGCATGGATGTAAGCTATATATACGTCTGTCGTGTATTAAAGGAACATATTATCAAGTCGCAATTATCTTCTTTATAACTTAAAAAGGTTCAAATTCAGTTATAGCAAAACAAAGAAAGAAAAACATTAAGAAATATTAGATGTTTAGAACAAAAATGAAAATGGAAATGAAAATGAAAATTAGTTTGAAATTGCTAGTTTCTTGCATCACAGTTTTTGTTTAGTATTTGAATATTTTTGGTTTAACATGCGGGAGAACTGGGGAACAATTTCGATGTGGTTGTAACACTAACAAAAACATATAGATACATAAGTGTATGTAAAAAAATTGTTACTATTAACTGCGGTGTGAGTATAAACATTCAGAGCCTACAAGATTCAAATGGGGACTTTGATGTAATAACCAGAAACTATGTGAAATCACAACAAAACACATAGATGATATTCAGAACAAATACACAGACATAAAAAGCCTCCAGAATAAGTGATTAATGATTCTGACTACTTTGTGCACAAGACTCTAATAACTGCTTCAGACTCTTCTGACCGTATGTGTGTGCCTGCACCAACTTATTCACAGAATCCAGTACAAGGTTGCTGGCTTTAGAGTGTGTGTCATCTCTACTTGAGCTCTACATGTCCACTGTACGAGGTTGTTGGCTTTGGAGAGTATGTATGTCTTTACTCGGACTACATATTCCATGTAGTACTTCACTGAAGAGTTGGACACTTCGGATTTCTGAAGCAGCTCAAATCTGTTGTCTCTGCTCTTCATCCTACAAGATCCAACTTAAGATGTTAGAAAAGAATCCCACAAGATAATGTTCTAAGTTCTGCTGCTCAAGATGTCTGTGTTAGGACATGAAAAGAGGAACAAAAGATATGTAACCTCAAATGAGTTTAGTATAGCAAGAAGGAAGACTACCTTTGAACTATAGAAGGAAGAACAAAAGCATGATTCCACCCATAGTTTGCTGTTCAAACTAACTTCCTTTTTGTATGAACAGACTCGCGTTTTAGGAACTAAAAGTTGTTTTTGTTTTAGTTGTCCTCGAGGAGAGGGTTGTCAAGTAACCTAGAACGTGTAGCTTGGAACTGTATAGCATACTTTCTTTGCAGGTTTCTTAGTTCCTCCATCAGTTCCTGAAAAGTAGGTCTCAGCTTCGTATCACTGCAGAGTTGGACATACCAAAATAGAAACACAAATTAATGTCAGCATTAGCTGTGAAATCTGTAAAACATCTAATTGTATGTTATATTCCAATATGGTAACCTGTGCCAACATCTCTCTATTAACGAGATCCAACAAGGATCTATGTCCTTTGGAATCTCCAGCCTCTGGTTCATAAACGCCACAGCTCCTATCACCTGCAGATAGATAGAGCAAAACAAATCGTTTATAGATGATTCTCCTAGGACCAAATGTCATGTGGAGACACTTATCGTTTCATTACTCTATAGCTCAAAAAACATAATACCTGCATAGAGTTGAGAGTTTCCCATGGGATCTTCCCTGTAGCAAGCTCCCATAGTACTACTCCAAAGCTGTAAATGTCAGACCTGAATCAAAGAATTAGTTAAAAAACAAGTAATAAAGGTAATTAAGTTAAACCAAACAGAACACTGAGACTTTACTTTTCATCAGCAGACTCATTTCGAAGCACTTCTGGTGCCATCCATTGAGGCTGTACAACCAGGTAAAATGCCAATCAAAATATCATTATTTATGAGAGGTTGGTTTATAAATCAAGATTTTTCAACTTGTGAAGAGCCTAACCGTGCCCTTCCCGGACTTGGAGGTCAGGTAGGTTTCATGTTTGATACGCGAAAGACCAAAGTCAGCTACCTGTTAGAGATGTCACTGCAGTAAGTAAGCTGACTATGTTTCTAGTTCCAGTTTGGAGATTTGGAGTCTCTCACTTTTCAAAGTTCATATGTTACCTTAACAGTCCAGTTCCTGTCTACCAGTAGATTTGATGACTTCAGATCACGATGGACTATGGGTGGACTACAACAGTGAAGATAGTTCATACCTCGAGCCTGTGTGAATATTTATATCATGTGTTGTATGAGATGTAAGCTGACTAAGTCATGTAGAATGCAATAAGAAGGATTATCAGACAAATACAAAGAGCCAATCATATAGAAAGGCTATATATGAGATTCTCAGTGACCATAGAAATGTGAAAAGATGTCTAATGAACTATATAACAAAACTATAACAAAATACTCACAATGTCCAAGGCCATATTAATACGCCTCCTCCAATTCAGGTTTGATGTGCTCCTCCGTAGTAGAAGGAAGAGACTTCCACTGCAAATAGTAAATTCAAATTATCAGGAGCATGGATCAGAACTATAAGGCATGAAGGGCCCAGAAACAAAAAGAAAGTGAGATGCAGTAACTAAAAGAGATGAGACCGAACCGTGGAAGGAACTCTGATACTATACAGAGGCGTGGAGGTGAAGTCACAGCTCCCATAAACAGCAGTACATTAGGATGTCTAAGTCTTGTCATCAGCGACACCTTCATAGGAAACACAAGACCATTAATAACTTTTTTTTAAAAATGTTGGTTCCACTAAAAACCAATGAAAATATTAGTTAACTACACTCAGAGCAATAAATTCAAAACAATACCTCTTGTTTAAAAGATTGCATAACCTCTTTTGAATATTCTTGTTTGGAGAACACTTTTACAGCTACATCCTGCAGTAAACATTAGTAACTCTTAATAAGACAGATCTAATGAAAGTGTGAATAGATCAAAGTTGCATATTCTGAAGCCAAAAAGACATACAGATCCAAACCAGAGACCGTGATAGACAGTTCCACATGAACCTGTAAATTTGGGAAATCACATAAAACGAGTAAAATATATGGTGTTGTAAAAAATGGTTTTGTATGGAAAATAAGATAATCTGTTTTATTAAGAGAATAAAACTACCTTGTCCTATTTCTTCTGCCATTATCAACTCATCCCACAAAATTTCATAATCCAGGCAATCACTTTCAGTATCAGCCTTGTTCATACCACAGCTGCTGGCACTTCCACAGGTACTAGTGCTGCGTGTGCTGTTTGCATTTATAGAGGAAGACCACACACTAGAAGCCTCGTTATTGGCTCCCTTACTACTATCAGAGGAATCGCTTCCAGAGTTAACATCACAAAATGGACTAATCTGGTGATACTTATCTTTCTCTTGTTCATTCTGTACCCAAGACCATGCAGAATCACTTGGCCTTCCTTTTGAAACTTCATGCTCTGCTTTTGAGGTAAGAATCTTAGGGGTTGCACCCTTTTCATCACATGAGAATACACCAAAAGGAGGATAGATAAGATCCCCTCTTTGTATGATTCCACTACATGATGATGATGATGCATCCTCACTGTTGTCAGAGAGAGTAACACGGCAGACCCCGTCAGAGAGTGTGGCACTACTGTCACCTACTCGCATTTTCGACTTGACCTTGTTGGTCACCTTTGATGCCTGTAAACAATAACACAGATCATCAAAACATGCAACATCAAAATATGAGAGAATCCACAACCTAAGAAAATGGTACTCCCTCAGTTTCAAAATATAAGATATTTTCATATATTCATTGAATAGTAATTTATCTTTATTAAAAAAATTGTACCAATAATATTTTATAACCTATTTTATGAACGGTCGAATAATTTTTAATTTATATTTTAATAATAATTTTTAAAGTAAGAAATAACTTTTTAAAAATAATTGTGTATTTGCCTAAAAATATCATATATTTTAGGAACAGAGGGAGTACTAAGTTACTAACCAAATCTGATATCTTTGATGTTATAGCAGCTTGTATAGGCTGATGAGAGTCAAGACCAGCTCCTTTGGTTCCAAAACCAAGTCTAGCTGCAAAACTATTCCTTCCACTGCTAGAGCTAGTTTCATCTTCTTTTGCTTTTAATGTAGCCAAAGAGAGTCTCGGGTGCAGATAAGGTTCAGTGTTACCTGTAATAGAAATGATACCAACCAAAGAACCTTCATCGTCATAGAAGGGAGAACACGTACAGACAGCTGAAACTCTCTCCCCTGATTTGCTCTTGAGAGGAAACTCGCCAGTCCAGCTCTCTCCACTGACACAACGCTGAGCAACGTTCACAGCAAAGGGAGCATCTCGTTCATCCACCATAACATCTACTGGGTTCTTCCCAACTACTTCTTCAGCTGTGTACCCATAAATCTTTTCAGACATGGCATTCCTGTCACAAATCATATTAGTATTTGAACACATATGAGACGTGGATAATAATGCCCGATCTGAGATTTTGGGAGACCTGAAACAATTTTTAAGAATAGTTATAGTAAAAAAAATTGTTTTTATAATTTAGATGTTTAGAGCACTCCTAACGGGAGTTCTAGCTCAGGGGTTCTAAAAAAAAAAAAATATATATATATATATATTATATATATATATATATATGTAATTACTAATTACGGTTTTAACTGTACGGAAAATCCAGCCCAAAATATTTAAATTACTTACCAAAAGTTTCTAACTCCGAGCTTTTTAAAAAAAAAATATATATATATTGTATATGTGTATGTAATTACAGAGTTTTAAACTCTACGAAAAACCAAATCCAAAGTATTTAAACTCAGATCAGGTCATAATAATACAAGATGGAACTTACTTACCAAAAGATTATTTGCATATTTAGATCGAAGACATGAACAGACTGTGAAATGGACTGCAGAATATTAAAGTACTGTCTGTTCGTGAACTTTCCAGCCGATGAACTTGTTCCTCTTCCACCTACTCCATCTCTCAAGTTGGTCGAATCATGGACACGTTTCTGCTTCTGAAGCGGGGCAGGGACGCTCTTCCTCCTCGCTAGAGCTCTCTCGTCGATGTTTCTCCTCTCATGCTGATACGGAGACACAGAATGCGATGGTTGACTAAGGTCGGTAGATACCTTGAGCCTAGACATCTCCTGCTTTAGATGCTCGTGGCTTTGCTCTAGCTCTAGTAACTTCTTCAACAGCTCATTAGGAGGTGGAGGCTCCATTACAAAACTGACAAGGAACTTGAACAAGCAGTTACTCAAAGTGTGGTCGGAAGTGTTCTTGTCCGAAAAATAATCGTAAATAGGGAGAACTGGTTGATCACTGTCTTAAGCTTCCAAAACACTTCAACTGCTTCCAAAACACAAGCAGTCAAAGTGTGGTCGGAACTGGTTGTACGACACGAATTTTCTCTCTTTCATTAAAGAAACGTTATGCGAGAAACCTTTTTAATGTCACAAAGCAGTCGAGAAAGATGAAAATGTTTCTTCACTTTACACTCCTTATAGATTGAAAGAGTGTAAGAAGAGGTTGAGGTTTTGGTCGGATCTATCTGAATTGAAACTCGACCATTTGTTGGTTACGCAGAAAATGAAGAATAAAGATCAAGTTGTGACGTGTCTAAGTGGTCTGAATAAGTCTTAGTTTGTTTTTAGTCTTCCTTGTTTGTAGGAGTTGATTTGGTAGAAGTAGTTGAGTCAAGTACGGAGTTAGCTTCGGTGATTTTGTTTTGTATAAGGTCTATATAAGAGACCATCTTTCATTCAATAAAGACAGACATTCAGACTTATTCTTCAGTCTCTTTAAAGTTATTCAACAAGTGGTATCAGAGCCATTAAACAAGCTTTGTACGAGAGTGAGGATGAGTGAAAGAGATTCTTTGCTAAGCATTCCAAAGTTTGATGGTGACTATGAGTATTGGGCAATGCTCATGGAGAATTTGCTCAGATCCAAGGAGTGGTGGAATCTGATCGAGATAGGGATCACAAGGCATGACAGCAACGTGATTCTCACTGGTGCTCAACAGACGGAACTTGCGGAGATGAAGCTTAAGGATCTCAAGGTGAAGAATTACCTCTTTGCGTCCATCGACAAGAGTATTCTCAAGACGATTCTGAACAAGGAAACATCAAAGGAACTGTGGGAATCGATGAAAAAGAAGTATCAAGGAAACAAGAAGGTGCAGAGTGCGCAGCTTCAGAGGCTGAGAAGAAACTTTGAGATTCTTGAAATGAAGGAAGGAGAAGCGATAACTGAGTACTTCTCAAGGGTCATGATGGTTGTGAACGACATGCGCAACCTAGGAGAAGAAATGGAGGATTCCAAAGTGGTGGAGAAGGTTCTGAGAACCCTAGTGGAGAAATTCACATACGTAGTATGTGCAATAGAGGAGTCGAATGACATCAATGAGCTATCAGTTGACGAGCTACAAAGTTCCCTGATGGTGCATGAGCAGAAGTTGATCAAACATGGAAGCGATGAGCATGCTTTGAAGATAGAAGGAGGATGGAAACCAAACAACTCCAGAGGAAGAGGAGGATATCAGTCCCGGGGAAGAGGAGGATATCAAGGAAGAGGACGTGGCAGTACAAGCTTCAACAAAGAGTCCGTGGAGTGTTACAAGTGCCACAAAATGGGACATTTCAAATATGAATGTCCAGACTGGGAGAGAAACGCCAACTATGCAGAGTTGGAGGAAGATATACTGCTCATGGCATATGTGGAGGTGAGCAGTAATAAGGATGAACATGTATGGTTCTTAGATTCTGGATGCAGCAACCATATGTGCGGAACAAGGGAGTGGTTTGTCAATTTTGACAGCAGTTTCAGTCAAAACGTCAAGTTAGGCGATGATAGAAGAATGGTGGTAGAAGGAAGAGGAGATCTACGACTAAAGATCAATGGAGTAATCCAGGTGATCACTTCCGTATATTACGTACCCGACTTGAAGAACAACTTGCTGAGCATGGGGCAACTACAAGAGAAAGGACTAAAGATAGTCATTGAAGATGGTGTGTGTGAGATTTGGCTCAAACGTCTAAAAAGGATGCTGATGAGGACAAAGATGAGCAAAAATCGAATGTTTGCAGTCATGGCAACGGTTAACGAAGCATCAGAGACAGGAGGTGCCAAGTATCTACAAGTAACAGAAGAGAAGGTGGAGCAGTTATGGCACAAACGTCTTGGACACTTGAATCTCAAAGGAATGCAGAAGCTGTCTGAGAAAGAGATGGTAAGTGGTCTACCACAGCTTCTTCGAGGTGAAGTAGAGAAGATATGTGAGATATGCATGAAGGGGAAACAAAACAAGGAGAGCATTCCAAAGAAGAGTCTATGGAGGGCAAGTCGTGGTCTTCAGTTAGTCCACAGTGATATATGTGGCCCAATCACACCAATGTCCTCAAGCAAGAAGAGGTATATCATAAACTTCATAGATGACTTCAGCCGGAAGTGTTGGACTTACTTCATTGCAGAGAAGTCTGAAGCGCTCCAGACTTTCAAAGAGTTCAAGGCAGCAAGAGAGAGAGAGCTAGGACTGCCTCTGGTGTGTTTACGAACCGACCGTGGGGGAGAGTATACCTCTAAGGCCTTTGAGGATTACTGCAAAGAAAAGGGGATAAGAAGACAGCTCACAGGGCCATACACTCCGCAGCAGAATGGCACAGCCGAAAGAAAGAACAGAACCATTCTGAACATGACAAGATGCATGCTGCTCGGAATGTCGATGCCACGGAAGTTCTGGGCAGAAGCAGCTCAATACTCTGTCCACATTCTGAACCGAAGTCCATCAAAGGCGTTAGGTGATGCAACTCCAGAAGAGAAGTGGAGTGGGAATAAACCATCGGTGGCTCATCTACGCACGTTTGGGTGTATAGCATATGCACTGGTACCTTACGAGAGAAGGATTAAGCTGGACGAGAAGAGTGTGAAGTGTGTTTTCGTTGGAGTTAGCAAGGAGTCTAAAGCCTATCGATTATACAACCCTGCAACAGAAAAGATAATAATAAGCAAAGATGTCAAGTTTGATGAGAATATTGGCTGGGATTGGGATGAAGAAAATCAAGAAGGAGGCTTGTTCTGGGAGGTAGTTGCAGAAGATTCAGAACAAGAAGAAGAAGAATGCGAAGAGCATGAGAATGGTGATGAGCCAGATGAAGGAGTTGAGGTCCAAAATACATTCCCAGAAGAGAGAAGAGATGCTGGGAATGGGGAATGAAGTAATGATGGAGAAAGAGGAGAGTCCTCTAATGCACGTGAATCAGCCGGTAGAGCAAAGAGAACGCCGGTATGGATGAAAGACTATGTTTCTGGTCAAGCAGGTTTCTTTGCTGAAGAAATCATAGATGGAGAAGACTTAATAGCTATGTTCACGACTGATATCGACCCGGAGAGCTATGAAGTTGCTGTAGCAGAAGAAAGATGGAGAGATGCTATGGTAGCAGAGATCAAAGCCATCGAAGAGAATGATACTTGGGAGCTCACAGATCTACCTGATGGAGCCAAGGTGATAGGTGTCAAGTGGGTCTTTAAGACTAAATTGAACGAGAGGGGAGAAGTCGACAAGTATAAAGCACGGCTAGTAGTGAAGGGCTATCATCAGAAGCATGGAATTGATTTCCATGAGGTGTTCGCCCCAGTAGCAAGATGGGATACAGTCAGAACTATTCTAGCAGTTGCAGCAAGAAGAGCATGGAAGGTGTTCCAGCTGGATGTAAAAAGCGCCTTCCTCAATGGTGAGTTGAAGGAGGATGTTTTTGTGGAGCAACCTGAAGGATTTCAAGCCAGTGATGCGATCAATCAGGTATACAAACTCAAGAAGGCTTTGTACGGTTTGAAGCAAGCCCCTAGAGCATGGTATGATCGCATTGAAGGCTATTTTCTTGGAGAAGGCTTTGAAAAGTGTTACTGCGAGCATACACTATTTGTGAAGAAAGAAGAACGGGGGATTCTGATCATCAGTCTTTACGTGGATGATCTTATATATACTGGAGACAGTATTGAGATGCTTGAAGGTTTCAAGAAGTCTATGATGAAGGAATTTGCGATGACTGATTTGGGTAAGATGAGGTTCTTCCTTGGGGTAGAAGTTACTCAAGACGAAAGAGGGATCTTCATAAATCAAGAGAAGTATGCAGTGGAGATTCTGCAGAGGTTTGGTATGGAGGAGTGCAATCAAGTGAGGAATCCTATGGTCCCGGGTCTTAAGCTCTCAAAGGAAGGAGCTGGAGAAAAAGTCGATCCAACCTTATTCAAACAGTTGGTCGGTAGTTTGAGGTACTTGGCGGTGACAAGGCCAGACATAATGTTCTCTGTCAATCTAGTGAGCAGATACAAGGAGAACCCGACACAACAACACATGATGGCGGCAAAAAGAATTCTAAGGTACATTCAGGGAACTAAAGACTTTGGGATTCAATACAAATGGGAAGGAGAAGATAGATTGATAGGCTATGGAGATAGTGATTATGCGGGGGATGTAGATGATAGAAGAAGTACATCCGGTTATGTCTTTATGCTGAGTGGTGGAGCTGTCTCGTGGTGCTCTAAAAAACAGCCTATTGTGACACTTTCAACTACAGAAGCCGAGTTTGTAGCTGCGGCGTATGGAGCTTGCCAAGCAGTCTGGTTGAGGAACATACTTGAAGAGATTGGAGAAGAGCAAAAAGGAGGGACGGTGATGTACTGCGATAACAGTTCAACCATAAAGTTGTCAAAAAATCCAGTTCTACATGGGAGAAGCAAACACATTCACATAAGGTTTCACTTCCTGCGAGAGTTGGTTAATGAAGGTGTGATACAAGTGGAGTTTTGTTCTACACAAGAGCAGCTGTCTGATTTCATGACAAAGGCGGTAAAACTGGAGACTTTTGAGAAGCTACGCTTGAGTTTGGGAGTTGGTTTGAAGGTTGTGTAAACTGGAAAAGACCATTCCAGTTTAGGGAAGGAATTGAAGAATAAAGATCAAGTTGTGACGTGTCTAAGTGGTCTGAATAAGTCTTAGTTTGTTTTTAGTCTTCCTTGTTTGTAGGAGTTGATTTGGTAGAAGTAGTTGAGTCAAGTACGGAGTTAGCTTCGGTGATTTTGTTTTGTATAAGGTCTATATAAGAGACCATCTTTCATTCAATAAAGACAGACATTCAGACTTATTCTTCAGTCTCTTTAAAGTTATTCAACAGAAAACCCCAAAATTACAATCAGTTGACAGTATCATGATACGTAAGAGAAAGAAGATAACCATAGAGTGTTCCATAACCTTCCTGTTTAGATTTTTTGGTATGTATATTACAAAGATAACTTTCTGTAGTAGAGACTATATTGTTAATCTGTATGTAATGTGGCCTCTAATTTAGTATGGGGCATACATTATAACATATGTTTAGATTAAAGGCATTTAAGTAAATTATATACTCCCTCCATTTTCAGTATAAGTTGTTTTAGGATTAGACATATAGATTAAAAAAAGTAATTAATTTTAATATTTTCTACATAAAAAGAATATTAATCATTTACTTAACTATAATTCAACAATAATAAAATACAATGTATATTATTGATCATATAACTTCACTGGTAATAAATTTTACATAAAAATTTAAAAATATTATATAATTTAGAACAAATTTTTTCTTTAAAAAAAATAATTATTAAAAAAAAACAGAAGGAGTATCAATTATTGAAGGAGTAATAAAAATTAGCATGTGGCACATCATACTCCAGTTATTGCAGATTTGGATTATGGGGGCAAAATCAGATTTAATCTTTAAACTAGTGGGGGGGGGAATAATGAAGAAATACAACCAATTTTGTAAGACATAAAGTAAATATTCAGCCATGTTACAAAAAAAAAAAAAAACACTAAACATACAGCCAAATAATTTAAAATTCATAAATAAACTGGAGCACGCGAATCCCGTATGCATAACATAGCCCCGCCCTTGTACACGAACGTGTGTGATTGTGCATAGTATGTTAAATGCAGTACGTGGACGTTAGTGCATCAACTCTCATCAGAGTGTTCATATATCCTCAACAGTGTTGTCCTGGCGAATTAAAATAAGTTTTGATCTTTGCCGCCTCACCGCTTCTTTTTAATTATTACAATATTGCAAAGCGTTATCTTAGACTAATGTGTACATATGTCGGCCAAAATATAGGCAACGTAACTAACTCACCTTTTAAAACTAAAATCATATTTTTCCTTTTTATGTTCTTGCTCATATCACATGTTCTTCATTTAATAACGTGGCGTAGTTTCCGTTTAGTCTTTGGATGATACAAGTTCAAGTTTCTTTTTCCCTTTCTCTAAAAAACTTAAAAAGTAATTTAGACTTATTGTTAAAGAACACCCGAACAAAGCTTTTTTCTTTCTTTGAAGACACCAAATCAAGTTTAACAAAAGCTTTATTCATTTAGTATTTTGGTTTCTTTACAACCAATATCTAAGGATATTGAACACCCCAATTTTCAAAAACTATTATAAGTTAAATATAATTACGGTGGTTTGCCGATGATAAGCGAAAGTAAGACCATAACGGATGATATTTAAGAACCGATTAATTTTTTTTTGTTAATTAAAATTAAAAATCAGTTCTTAAATTATATAAAAACTTTACCTTAAATTTTTTTCGTTAATCATACTTTAAAACCATCAATAATAAAAGTGTTTTTTTTGTCTGACAAAAGTCACAAAGCCGAATTGACTCGGACCTAGTTTTTTTATTTGCATTTTTTTTTTTGATTTAATGCCCTAGCTAGACTAGAAGATTTGACTTTGACCATGTACTTTTATGTTTAAGATCAAACAAAATTGTAGCCAAATATCAAACCGGATAAGAGTGTATGGTTATCGTTAGGGCTGGGCATTTTATCCGTTAAATTTGATTCGATTCGTTATTCGTTTCGATTCGATCCGAAAATTTCGAATATCCGTAACCTTTCGAAGCAAAGCAAATACTAAAAATCAATATCCGTTAAAATCGAAGCAAATCACAAATATTAAAATTTTGGGAAGCGAATATCCGCTCCGATCCGGCAATGTATAAATACATGTATATCTTGATTATATTTAAAGTTTTAAATGTATAAAATTATAAAATTATAATTATTCTACATATGATTTAATAAATTTTATTTATATTATTACTTATATAAAAGCATTACATAAAAAGAAGAGAAAAAATTTATGAAAATTATAACTTTTTTTTTAAGTTTTGTGCTATTATGATTATTAACAAAGTTTAAAAAATTTTAAAAATATGTAGATTCACTAATTCTTTTAATTTTTAGTTTATATATTATACTAAAGAAATACTTTACAAAATAAATTTGTATCGAATTTTTAAGATTATTTATATAAATCAAAACGGATAAGATATCCGTAAGTATTCGTAAATATCTGCAAATATTTATTTATTTTCCGGATATCCGTTTTTCCGGATATCCGTATTTTTCCGAAGCAAAGCAAATCGAAAAATTAGATATCCGTAATATATGAAGCAAATCACAAATACCTTCAAAAACCCGGATATCCGATCCGTGCCCAGCCCTAGTTATCGTGATAACCACAACAATAGAGTAATTTTCATGTTACAATCTTTAATATATAGGATAACCGGTTTACCTTTGATGAAAAAACAAACCAATTATTGAGTTTTTTTCTTTTTTCAATTGGAAGAAAAAGAAAAGTAAATAGAATAACTCTCGTCGAGTTCTGGTGAGCTATATAATCGCAGCCGTCGGATAACACACGGCTGATCTGAAGCGTCTCTGCAAAAAAATAAATAAATTCAAAACCAGTTTTCCATCGCCGATACAAAACACGACCAATCTCAACACGGTTCCTGTCGTAACGCTCTTTTTCTTTTCCTCTAAACTTCCAAGGTGCGTTTTTTTTTTCTTCTTTCGAATTTATATGATCTAGTTGGGACATTAGATTCTCCATTGCTCGAAAATTGATATCTAACTTTTTGTTTAATTTGATTGAGAATTGGAAAAAAAAGGTAGTGGATCTGATATAATCGGAAGTTACCGGTTGAAAGCTATTAGACCAGTGACGAACTCTTTTCTAGTGTTGAATTTGATATATGTTTTAGATTCTGAATCAAGTCAATACCTTGTATGATTAGTGCTTGTTGAGCTGGGAACCTACCGAATCTAATGCAGTTTTACAGATGTTGCTTCCAATTTTGGAGCTTTTGAGTATTAAGTTAATCTATCAGTTGATTTGGGGGTTTGCAGAGAACAAAGTTGTATCAGTTGTGAGATAAAAGGTTGCAATGGCGAGGATAAAACCTCAGGCTCTGCTTAATCAAAGCAAGAAGAAGAAGGGTCCTAGTCGCATAAGTATTTCTACCATTGTCGTGTGTAATCTTGTAGTTGCTGTAGTTGTACTCTCCTTGGTCACAACTTATCGTCATTGGTCCCTCAGGTTTTCTTTCTTTCTTTCGTTCTTTCCATCTTTGTTCTGTTTCTTTGTATTAACGTTTTAATAGGATCTTGGTCTATCTCTCAGGTCAAGAAACACACTTGAAACCCAAACTCATAGTTTTGAGGTACTGTTTTATCTCAGTGATCGTGTTTTATGTGTTTTGATTCTGATGAACTTCTGAGAACTTTCTGTTTTTTGTGTTGCAGGGCACAAATGCTGTATCACAACAAAAGAGTTACGATCTTCCTGGTTATGCCGTAAGTTAATAATCTATCTCCCTGTTTATTTGCATAGGCTTCTTGTTTTAATCACTGTTCTTGTTTCTCACCTTGGTTATTTTATGTTTCTGTTCATAGACGTATTCAAAGTAGAACATTTTCAATAATATCTTACTTCTATCTTCTTCTTATCTCATGTAGGATATAAGCACATCAAAAGGTCTCATAACTGTGGAACTCTTTAAAGATGCTTCCCCTGAAGCTGTGGACAAGTTTCTAGATCTATGGTAAGTGTCATTCTCTTTCAAGCTTTAGATAGATTAGAAAGGAAAAGTATATCAACTTCAGTAAATCTAAGTCATGACTTGTTCTTAAGTAGGAAGATTAGTTTCACGTAACTTCAATTTCTTTTTTGATTATTTTTGAACCTTAAGTCCTATCATTCTCTTATTTGGAACGTTAAAACACACAAAAGAGAAACAAGCAGAATCACTATGTGCACTATTCTATCTTTTGGTAGAAGTAATATACACTTTGATTTATTGTTTTAGTAAAAAAGATTACTTCAAGGGAATGCCGTTTCACCGGGTTATAAAAAACTACTTGGTGCAAGCTGGTCACTCGTCTAGCTCTATACCTGTAGAAGAATGGACAGCTAAAGGAAAGCTCCGTGGTCGCCTTGACACAAGGTGATTGTTCGTTCTCTGCCTTTGCTTTTAGGAGTAAAAAAAAACAAATTCATCTTCTCTCTTTAGTCTAACGATCAAAAACCAAACATGTGTGCTGTTTGTTATTCAGCCCAAAACATGAGGCATTCATGTTGGGGACACCAAAGAACAAAGGGAACAGCAAGGACTTCGAGCTTCTGATCACAACGGCGCCAATCCCGGATCTGAATGATCAGCTTATAGTGTTTGGAAGAGTCCTTAAAGGAGAGGATGTAGTTCAGGTTTTGACCCCACAACAAACACATATATTCAGCTTTTATAGTTTGTTTCATTTGTTTTCATGTGGATTTAACTGTTAAATCATAATATTTCAGGAGATTGAGGAAGTGGATACAGATGAGCACTACCAGCCGAAATCTCAGATAGGGATCATCAGCATTGTACTGAAACGAGAAATATGAAATGAACAAAAAAAAGTTACTCTGTAAATGAGAGGCTCATGCCAGTGTTTCTTCATACTCACTGTTTCTCTAAACCCTCGCTTGAGGTTTCTCTTTAATCTTTATTTGTTTAAATTAATATAATTGGTTGTTTTTGATTAGATATGTATAGTCTTCATAATCAGACTGTCTTCAACTAACCAAAAGTTACAACCAAATAATAAATCCAAATATCATCAGAACCAAACAATATAGCAATCTCAGTTCGGTTCTACGTTTCCCTATCAGTTGTGTTACTTTATATTGTCAACAAATCTCGACAAGGTTCTATATCTTAATACCTACCAAACTGCAAAACACCAAATTTCCTTGATACATGACAGATTTGAACATACCAACTATATTATTATATAAGAAAACACAAAAGTGGATTTCAAGTTATCCTACAACCACAAGTCACAAATCGCCCTTCCGAGGAAAAACGAGTTCTCTCTGATGCTTATGTTGTTGTAAACCCAAAAAGGCTCACTAATAACCAAAATTAGCAACTCAGCTGATGCATGCAAATGGTAGAAGTGTTTTTGTGGACATGAAAGTTATTCGTCACCGGGTCTTTTAGTGGCTCTTTCTAGTTCTGCTCACGTGAGAGCTTTGATCGGTAAGGAACTTGAGGACATCGATTAGGGATCTCAGTCGGTCCCAGATGTTGAGTCCATAAAGGGTTTCAACTAGTGCCTCCTGGAATTCAAATGCGTTTTCTGCTACTGGGTACTGTGATTTTTTACCACAATGAGAATTGTTATATAAGGATTATCAAAGATTGGATTAACAGTTTATGTTGTTGTTTGAGAAAGAACATGCCTGAATAGGTTTTGGAATCTTGGTTTTGATGAGTGGCCAAAATCTATCCTCGACCACCGATTTCACTAGACAGCAAGCTCTTAAACCTTCTATGCCAGCAAACCGTCCAAACCCGCTATCCTTTACACCTCCGAACGGGAGCGACTGCGAAAATTAAAAGAGGAAAAGTCTTTACTCTTAATCAAGTAAGTGAAAGTTAAAATCCCCTCGACTATATATAGCTAGACTGCTGAGTACCTGGCACATGTAGTTCGATGCAAAGTCATTGATTGCAGCAACGCCGCACTGAATTTGAGAAGCAATTTGTTTTGCTCGACGCTGACTTCCTGAAAAAACAGCACAGCCGAGCGCATAACGTGAATCGTTCGCCAGCTTGATGACCTCTTCATCGGTGCTGAATTGCATGATCGGCATTATTGGTCCAAAGGCCTGATGCATCATCACCAACATGAAGCAACAGAAAGTCTTCGAGCAAATGAAAGTAAGTGCAAGGTTAAGTACCTCTTCTTTCATTATCTTCATGTTGTGGTTTACGTTGATAAGAACAGTTGGGGGGAAATACTGATCGACTGCATCCTCGCCCAGATGACCAAAGCTTCCACGAACGGCAATTTCTGCTCCTTTGTCTAAGGCGTCGTTTACTAGGCTCTGTAGGTGCTCAGAGTGCTCTTGCAAACAGATAGCACCCATGTCGTACCTCCCAGTAAGAGGAGGACCCTGATGTAAAAGAACGATTTTAATAAGATAAAAGGAGGAAATTTGAGAAAGAGAAGACTAACGTTGCTGGAACCAATAAAACAGACAACAGTGCACTTACAGCAGAAACGGACTTCACAATCTTGGTAACTTGGGTAATGAATGCAGTATATATGTCTTTGTGAACATAAAATCTTTCAGCACCCGCACAGTTTTGCCCGCTGGACTGAAGAGTGCCCCTTACAGCCACTTGTGCAACCTACATCGTACAATAGAAGTGTTAGTTTTATCGAAAAAACCCTCCTTTTCCAATAATAGACAATAAGGACTCAGAAGAAAGCATGATGGGAGAGAAAAACCACTTACATGGGAGACATCGGCGTCTTCACATATGATAAATGCATCTTTTCCACCAAGCTCAAGAGTGACAGGTGTCAATGTCTCAGCCGCATTTCTCATTATCTGCAACATATTGAATAATTATTACTCATAGTAAACGGACGAGAATGAAGAATAAAGTCTATAGAATGTACCATCTTGCCAACAGCTGTAGATCCAACAAATATCATTTTATCAACAGATGAGACAAGTGCTTCTCCAGTCTCCGCAAACCTGAAATGAGTGTATTAATTAGAGGAAAACTTTGATAACAGCAAGATAAGGAGAGTTGAAATATACAGACCCTGTTATCACGTCGACTAGATTTTCAGGTGCTCCAACAGCAGCTAAAGCTGCCTGAATAATGCGGAAGTAAAAGCATCCCGACCAGCTAGCGTGTTCCGAAACCTGCAGAAAAGGTTTTCAAGATATCATAATTACATACAAAACCTCAAAAAAGACCAATCAACTTCCTCTCGGTGGTTGCACTTCCCAGGAATTCGACATTATATTAACAGTAACATGTAAGTCAATTGAGATTTGATGAATGGCATTGTCTTTGAAAAGATAAAATCAAAAAGGTTCAGGGAATTATAGTACTATAAAAGGCATTCCGGTAATACCTTAATAACAATGCCATTCCCAGAGAAGACTGCAGCCAGCATAGGGTTGAAAATATTGTGGAACGGATAATTCCATGGGACTATAGCTCCAATGACACCAAGGGGATGGAACTCTACTCTTGATACTTTATGAAGCATAGCTCTTCCTGAAGACCTGCGAAAAAAAAAGATTTGAATTGACACCATAGCTATGCAAGACCAAAGGAGAACTATAAGTAAAACTGATACTTAAATAAGATATAATCAAAATACCGAGATTCAGGCTTTAACCATCGTTCGCCCTCTGAAAGAAGCCAAGTGATTTTCTCACAAGTAGTCATTATTTCTCCCAAGGACGCATCAACCATAGTCTTTCCAGTATCACGTGACGAGACTCTAAACAAAGCACGAGACTATCTTAGCATCAATCGGCAAAAAAAACGTATAGATGTTAAACAAAACCTGTATAGCAAACCACAGAGTAGTAAAGAAATGAATCCTTACTCGCATATAAGCTCCTGGTGTTCAATAATGTACTTAAGAAGAATCCGCAAGAACTGCCTTCTCACCTTGAAGCTACTTTGAGCCCATGTTTTCTGAGCCTTCCTTGACAGTGTTACTCTCTCCTTAACCTGAAACAAAAAAAAAAGTGCAAATCCTATCTCAGGATAAGGTGGATCTCACCTTGAGAGAAACCTTATAGCTACAACTTCACAAAAAAAAGGACAGAAGCTACTAACCTCAGAAGTAGAGAGAGCAGGGAAATATCCCAAATACTTCATCGTGGCAGGTTCATAACACTGAACTTTTTTGTCAGACTGTTGGCTCCGTCCTCTTGGAGGAATCTAAAGATCAAATCACACAGAAAACTCTTATTCAGTGTGCTAATCAAGTCAACAAGAACAAAGAAGATTCATCAATTAAAGTAGTTATCATAATATAACAGCCGCTTGGATTTACAAATATGGAAACTAAAGTTTGTTTCATAATACAGAGATTAAATCTACATTTAACATTAACGATATCTAATACAAAAAGATCAACAGTTTAAATCTCTTATCACTCAACGATGAAAATGAGAAGGAAGCGAATGAAGATTACTCACATAAATGAAGCTATTCTCCTCCGTTTCTTTCCCATGAGCCAACACTGTTTCAAAAAATCCAAATCATACATCGATAAGCAAAGGAACACGCAAAGCTATAAACGGAAGTAGGAGACGGTACAGAGATAGATGAAGAGGTACCATCGGATGCGTCTACGTCAATGGAGGGAACGTTAGGAGGAATGAGCATGAGAAGGAATCTGCAGATCGCGTAAGCGAAGGCGAGAACGATCAGCGGCCACCAGAACGCCATTCCGTCTTCAGAGATTCTTCAATCAGGAGCTTGGGGAAGACAACGCCGATGAAGGATGAATCTCGGCGTCTCCGTCAATCGGAAATTGGATTTTAATATTCTCAGCTTTGAATCGCTTTTTGTTTTTGAGTCCACTGGAACTGTGAGAATGGCACGTTGGTAATACTTGGAAACTTCAAGGGTAATCCGAGAGATGGATGGATTAACTAAAAAACTAATAATAAAATATTGCGTCATTAAAACGAGCATCCACGTTGAAGCTACACGCCAAGAACGTGTACACGAAAGAAAACAACCAACCACACTGTCACGGCCCATTTACAAGCCCAAAAATGTTTATGGATAGAATCAGTCCGTGACAACACGCTGTATATAATTGCGTTTGCTAAACCGAGATAAAACCAAAATATTAAACCGGCTGGTTCATATCTAAATTTGGTTTCTTTTAGTTTACTGTCAAGGTTAGAAACGTAAGCATTGCTAAAGAGTAAAGACAACAACATGTTTTGCTTCGTTCTATCAACAAAAAAGATAAAGCTGCGTTTACAGGTGGTATCGGAAAAAACAGTCACACATTTAATCACTAATTTTAGTGATATAAAATAGTAATCCAATCAGTGCAAAACAAATATGAGATTAAGTGTATTTGAATACAATTATCATGAATTGTAATATAAGCCTTGAATTATAAGTCTTCATTATTTTATTTTTTGTATCATTCATTCTTACAGGCAAGAAAAATTTAAGTTTCAAAAAAAAAAAATCTACCAATCAAACGAAATACGGAAGTTCAGATGAATTTTGACAGAAATGCTCGGACGTTTTCTTAAGCCTCTTGGGCCTTAATATATAAGCCTAATAATCTAATATATTACATTGCATTTTCAAATATAACCCCACAGAATAAAACCATAAAATACCAAAAGGAATGTTAGCTTGCTGAGCTTACATTTGTAGGCCTCATATTCCATTTCCATTTCAAAATGTCAGCCCACAGAATAAAATTACTAAAACTCAAAATTTATAGTGTGGCTGCACTACTGCCATTTACAGCCATTTCAGTTGATGATGATTTTTGAGCTACTACCATGGATTCTTCAGCATTTAGCTTAACTCCTTCATCCCTATGGTTTTCGTCATCTGAACTGCTGCTGCTATTATTCTCAGGTTCCTTAGCTGCAGATCCAGTGGTGCCTTGACTTTTCTTACCCGTTAGCACTGCATGGCTAAGCGTCGAACACAGCACAGCAAACACATTTTCTCTTTTACCCAGCCGTTGTTTTTTGGATGGCTCTTGTTCTCTTTCTACCAAAGGCGATTTGCGTTTCAGCCTAAGGAGCTCGTCTTCGTCAGCCTCTGGCTGCTTCCGAGGAGGAGGCTTATAGTCTTCATCATCTTCATCGTCCTCATAGTCAACCAAGCCTCCAGATCTCGTGCTATATAGTTGATAGAAGCAGCAAGCAAGCAAACCCCATTAGACAGGTACTTGCATATGCCTTTCATGAATTTTCGTTGTGGGAACTACTATACCTGGAAGAAGAAGAAGAAGGGCTTGCATCCACTCCATTTGGAAGATGGGGCTGTGGTTGATCTTTCTTTGTATCAGAAGCAGGTTTTTCCTTGGGTGTATTAGAAGCAGATGTAGAATCTTCTTCGTCGCTGTCAGTAATAAAATGTGTCAGAAACGTTTAAGCAGAAAAAAAATCATTGTTTTTAACACCCAGAGATAAACCTCTCTTCATTGAAATAATCTTCCTCCTCTTTATCTAATGCACGCTCTTCAACTCTTCTTCTCGGATCAACCGCATCAGCAGTGCTTTTCGGTCCGGCACTTTCTAAGCACTGAAGACACTTTGTTTAAACAACAATACATACAAATTTCTCTAAAGTAAAAAAAAAAAAAACAAGATCCAGAAGCAATACCTGTTCATACTTGAGCTTGAAAGCCTGGATGGAGGTCAAGCACTGAAACGAGGCCAACTGGTCCCAGAACGTATCAACTATGTATTTGAGCAACAGGGTCGCATTTCCCTACACATGGAAAAAGATTGATAATTAAATATATGATTACGTTTGTAACTAGATACGCCAAAAGAGAGAAACCAGAAAGAAAGAACCTTGCGTATGTGCTCAAGCAGATCCAAGACGGCAGAGTTCAGCAGATTGTACCGGTTCCCGTTGGCAATGAAGAGATCCATGATCGGTTTCAGAACGTTGTTCTTAGCAACGTAATTCTGGACATAATCATCCTGAAATAGAAATATATTTCAACAATTACATCATCTAGTGAGCTTTTTTGTAGTCATGATGTAATATCAAAGGTAGCATCACTCGGTGAAGAAAAGGTCAGTTGTCCCAAGCAATTTAATTCGTTACAGAAAGCCTATGATACCTACTACTTGCAAGAATATGGGAAAGTGAGATAAGATCATTCAACTATTTAGCAAAAAAAAAAACGTGATTACTTACACTAAATGACTCAATTCTTTGGTAACAGGGAGCATTCAGGAACTATTTCAGATGACCAATATATATAGTCTCAGGTTCAAACAAATCTACTCACGTGTACAGATAGGAGAGTACGGACAAATCGTATAGCAGCAACCACTAGGTATTTTTCCTTTCTCCGTGTGAGATGCAAGACCTTTTCAGTCACATTGTCTTGGAGAAAACTGTATCTGTACACAAGAAGAAATTGCTCAGCAAATATTTATCCAATGAGAATAAAACAGAAAAGGTGAATAATACCTCGTTCTAGATGAATCTTGCATGATGCAAAAGCACAACAGTTCACATATGTTCAGTAGGACTTCAGGCTTTGTGCTAATCCTACCGGCTGCACCTTCAGATGTGTTGGCTGACTTGTCAGGACATGAGGCAGTAATAACATCCACTAACTCAGGTAGATGCTTCTCGTAGAATATATCCATGATATTCGCTCTCTGCTGTAATGGAATAAATTAAATAAATAACAGAAATAAGGATGTATGTCTACCAGATTAAAAGATAAACATGACTAAAAAGGTTAAACAAAAATTCAGGGGTTTAAAAAGTTATAGCGGGTAGCTTGGACAACAGTGAATACAACGTAAATGGTAAGAACAAAATTTTAAGTGTCTTCTGCTGATTCATGGGCAGGCAAGATATTGAAGGACTCGGAACTTTTTTTTTCTTAGCAAGCTTAACTATAAACTGATTCAAAAGCAGTATACGGGGAGAATACCGCCACTTTTTAATTATCAGAAATTGAGGTGTTTATAGGGAATAATGATGCACCTGAACTCCACCAGACAATGCATTTGCATCCAGTAATGTTCGGATAATTTCTAGAAATTGGCAATGCATCTTATCACCAAAGTCTTCCGTCATTCCCTTCAACTGTTACACAAACAGGACGGATAATTACTACTCAAGTCTATAAGCAAAAAAAAAGATCTTACAACTGAATAAACAATCAAAAGGCATACAGAAAATTACCAGGAGCCCGAGGAGAGGGGTTCCTTCTGTACGAACAACATAAGAACGTAAAAGGTTGGGGTCTTGAGTCAAGAAAAGCATCAGGATATCTGCCCTGCCTCCACAACAATAGTTATCTTGAGTATACAGTTTGAAATTTACCTGAAATTTCTTTCAGGCACACTAGAAAATGGAAACAGAGTAACCACAATGGTTTAATTAACTGCATACCCAGTTAATACGAGTTTTTTGTCTGGAATCTGCAAGACTTCCTCTATGACATGAAAAATCCCTTCATTAGTAAGGTCCCTGATTTTCATTGACAAGACAAACACAGCAATTGAGAAACAGCCCACAAAATACGATTCTCAAAGAAGGACTTAGCAAAGAAAGGGAATTTAGATTCTGGTGAGTACATACCTAAAAAGCCGCAGCTGCTGCACCACTTGGAGGCTCTTGCTTAAACTACAAAATTCGTGCAAGAAATATACCTATTTTATAGAGAATAAAAGCACATCAGTCTGACTAGTTCAACTGGAAAACATTATTATTCTACGAAGATCTATTGTATCCATCTATTGTCGCACATAGATCATCTCACCACTGGGGCTAGAGAGGAGGATCGCAATTAAATGTTGAAATAAATTTTGTAAATAACATTCACGAATACAAAACAACTGAGGCTTAAAACACAAACGCCTCTTGAAGGTAGGAAATACCAAATTTTTCTTGGATTCCATAGATGTAGACGGCGACCTCAACCTTGTAAATAATTCTTGAATAAAAGTGCTATCATCCTTCAGCAACGAAACAACCTGGAGAAAATACACATCAGTTATACAAAAATATGGAATACATTCTTTCAATGTCGTATATGTGATAGCATTTCCATGGACAACTTACAATGGCATTGTTCGCATGGATAACTGAATTCAAGTTTGCAACAATAGCATCATCTAGTACTCTAGCCAAAACAACATCCTGTAAAACGTGACAGTAGGTGAGAAGCCTAATACCATAGAAGACATAAAAGTTCGAAAAATATCAAACTATGTGATCCAACCTTCAAGTAACCAATTCTGTATGTTTGGTGTATCTTTGACAGGACTAAGGGATCTTTAATTGGTATTGCCTGCAAAAATAAAGAGCTATGCTAAAGAATCCAAACAAAATTCAAATATCCATGATTAACTGCTCTAAAAGTCAAGGAAAGCAAAAATCCCAAAGTATCCATAGTGAGTTCTTGCAAAAAAGAAACATTCTCTAACATTTCAAGTAGGCATATTATGTTCTTGTAAACGGAAAGCGTACCTACTATTCCCCCTGAATCCAGCCTACGTTAACTAGTCCTGAACTACATGAAACCAATAACATAGGGAACATTTCATTACCTCCTTAAAAACGACATGCTCCTTCAGAAAATTCCGGTGATGCTGCGAGTGAGGAACACCAGGGTCATCTATCAGGAGAGTCAACATGCAGCGTCAAATATTGCTAAATATGAGGCAACGACCAAGAAAAGAAGAAAGCAACAGATTGGCTATAATATCTATAGTCGCATACGAAAACCCTTAAGAACAATTCTATTTGATAAAGCAAGAAACTATCCACCTAATAATCAAGAAACATAAGATATTGTCCATATATGACTAAGACCTGAAAGCCCAAGAAGATTCATCGACAGTGTAAAAGCCTACAAGGCCAGTGCTAAATATATCCACCTCCACAGCACTAAGGGATCATTTAGGTTCAAACTTACACTCAAGGCATCCGATAATTTCCATTATCAGCTCATCTCCAAATATTTTCTCCAGGATCTGAGAACTGTTGAGCAGAACTGCATGCAAAAGATATAAGAAATGCTGGACATCAAGGGAAAATTTCTGAAATGTGGATGGAAAAATGATAATGATATGTATGTGAATACTAACTGATTCCCTTGACGATATTGAATATCATGTGAAGACCATCAACATTTTGCAATTCCTCACATACTTTAAACACACCCATCAGATTCTGGAAGAAATCATGCTGCACCAAGTGAAAATTTTGTGTTATGAGGTTCCAGAATGTACACCTCAAGACATGATATACTATTGCCACTATTACAAATCTATGAGTTGACACTCAAATCACAAACTTTGAGTACCTTAAAGATGAAAATAAAACAACATAAGGCTCAAACTATATCAAATCATTGCTAGGGCTTGAAAGTAAACATAATAGTATACCACTGACAGAATTAAAGGAAAACTGAAGCGTGGAATAAGATATCCCAGAGAGAGTGCAAGCTCAAATATCACACTAAATTGAACTAGTATTCTGGCAAGGACAAGAATACTTGATAACTTACGTCCTTCAATATAATTTCAGTAAGACGCATCTGATCTGTCATGCCACTCTCTGTAACAATCTGCAAGGAAGATGGAAAGATAAAACAAAATATTTGGAAAACGGAAACCCCATAAATCACCACATATGAGAAATCAATAAAGCATAGGGCACTAGAATCTTAAAACCTTCAGTATTAGCGGAAGTGTAGTAAGCTCTACAGCAGGAAGCTCCTTCAACTCACTATTCAGGCTGTGGAATGTTTCACCTGCTCAATCACAGATGATTACATAATCAGAAGTTAATATAAAAAAAATACTAATATAAATACTCCAGACGGAAGTTCTTACTGTTAAGAGAGCTGAAATGCAAATTTCGTTGCATGGTGCAGATTTGATCCCTGAATTTTACAAAAACAATAATTCCAGTCAAGAGTATTGGCAGATGTAGAAATGAAGGATCAAAACAACAAGATAATGGGAGAAATTTCTTCACTAACCATACATAAGAGCACCCGGCAGTCTCTTGAAAGCTCAAAGCCAATTCTGTTGAGCGCTCTGGATCTCTCCATGAAATTATTGTGTCTATACATTAACAAAATACCACTTCATCCACACCAAAAGAAAAAAAAACAGAAACCCCACAGATAGCATAGCTAATAAAGAGACGACGGACAAAGGCTACCTTCTTGCTTCCTGTAAATATCCTCAGTGTTGATAGGATGCACAAGTAACGTCTCGTTATCTTCTTCATCGATTACACATAGACTGAGTTCTTCAGAACGCTGCATCATTAGAAGTTCTAAAAGTTTAATTGCAGAATACAGACAGCAGTAGGAAACCAGGAAGTCAATTAGAATCACAACAGACCTCCACATAGTCGATGCTTACATGCCCAGTCCCACGATCATCCCATTTACCATCTTCATTCAAATGATAGACTTTCACTCTCTGAAACGATTCATTACAATAGTGAGAAGGCTTCACCCACAGTGTATATATAGGAAATAAAACACATGCTTCCTCTCAGATCAACAAAATTCAACAAACAACACAATCATCAATCAATCTTAATAAGATATATATCACATGAGGATAACAAATCTCAGCTATAAATTGAATTGCACAGTGATTTGCTAAATAAACCATAAAGTCTTCAATTAAAACACACAGCTACGAATCAGAGAGCATCAAACACACAAACAAATAAGGAAACAAAATTGAAGTTCTCTACAGAAAATTCAACTAATCGAGGAAACCACAGTTCGAATCAAGCGAGCGAACAAGTAACCCAAGCGAGAGCTCAGAGACACACCTGCAACGAATTGGAATTAGATTGTGACTTCTCTTGGGCGCCCATCAGTGATTTCTCCGTCTCCAAGCACCAAATCGAGCTGAGGAAGTGAAAACACAGACACCGAAGCGAAGTTAGGGTTTTGGAGGAAGGAGAATAATCAGACGCCGGCTATAGAGGCAGGAGATTCAGCTCTGGAGGCGAACGAAATCGAACAGGAAACCCTAACCACCATACGATATTCTCCCTCTCTCTCTCTCTCTAGCTTTTTTAATTTTCTTCTGCGAAAGCTTTCCCTTACCTTCGAAACGCGACAGAGGAAAGCAAAAAAGGAAAAATAATAATTAAGCAGTGGAAAATATTATATTTCGCATACGTTATGGACGATATTCCATTTGTACCCTCAAAATAATCGATATTCACTGAAAAGCTATCATATATCCGCACGCGCTGTCTTCTCGCGAGTCAGTTCGCTCTCTTTCTTAATGACAGCCTGTGACGTACGAGAATGAAACCAGAACGCGTTACATCCAATTAATAGACGCCATGTGGGATTTTGGCAGTTCACGTCTGTGAGATTAGTGATGATCTGAGAGTGTTAGGTTGTTGGTAGATCTATCCAAAGCGCGATAAAAAGGTGAGACAAGGATCGAAACCGCGACACGAGTTCTGTTTCAAGCACAGAGAAGGGGGTAGCTGCTCTGTTACGAATTATTTAAAGCCCATTGGGCCTAGGCTTCCGTTGTTATTTGTTTTATTTTTGGGTGAGAGACAACTTCACTTTCAACTTGTAAACAGTGCTGTGTGATCTTAACGTAAGAACGCAGACAGGAACCGACGAAATTAACCAGAAAGAAAGAACCCTAACCGCTTTTCTAATTTATATTCGCCATGGTTGTAGTTTTCAATAGTTTTTCAAAGTATTGTAGGAGTCTTTTCACTGATTCATCAAATTTGATGAATCATTTGTTAGATTCTACAATGTCTAAGTGAATATTACTTTTACTCCCGCAATATGGCAATTTAACATTTCATGTAGTTGATGTCAATACTGTAATAACACACACGGATCCATTCATAAGACACTAAGACAGACAGCAAATGACTCTGTCAATCAATTCATACCATCTGAAGCTAGACAAAAGTCACAAAACCAAAATAAAAAATGGTGAGACCCTAAGAGATACATGAACAAGTACAGAAAAGAGATAGTGATCCTATTAAACATAGAGAGTTTCTAAGTTCATACTAAAGAAACTATCATGAAACCAGAGACCCTAAGCTGTATCCCAGACAAACCCTGAATATATCATAGTTTTCAGATTACAATTCTAAATAATTATACCTGAACAGTTGAACGAGCTAAATCAAATAAAGAAATGCAACTTAACAGAGAATTCGAATTTAAAAACTCTGATATTAAATTAAACGCCTGGATTAAAACAGTGCACAAACCATTTGCTGAAACATAATCAAAACGAAAAGATAAAAGTAAATGGGTTCTCTTCTCTACTAAAAGAGTCTTAGAAGAGAATTAAAAAGCTTATTATTCAGCGGTGGCATTCTCGCCGCTCTTGACGTTATGCTTCCTTGCATACCTCTGGTTCCTCAAGAACTTAGGATCCATCTGTAACATTTCATCAAAGCAAAAAATAAAACACTTAAAAACTAAAACTGAAAACTGAATAGTTATGTCTTAAACTCCAATAAAGACTTACTCCTCTGGTGGGGGTGTGACGGTGCCTCCTTGGCTTCTTGATTCCGTTCTTGTGGGCCTTAGCCGATTGGTTATGCGCCGTGTGATTCTTCGACTTGGCCATTTCTATGAACACGAAGGTACTCAATCAAACAAACCGAAAGAAAGAATATAAAGAAGTCTGCTGGATAGAAGAAGCTAACCTGTGTAGGGAAAGATAGAAGAGAGATCTCTACTCGGCGATACAAATACAGCCACTGTAAACATTAACCCTAATCCATTGTTTGATTTTATAGTGAGGTTTAAATGACTAAAATGCCCTGATAGATCGTATAGGCCCATAACAAATACGGCCCATTTTGATATATAAAGATCCATAAAATGAACACTCTAAGTTCAGAGATTCTGAGAACAAATGTACAGTGTGTCGGAATTAAAAACACTTTTACTTTTGTTATTGCCTTATCCAATATCCATTGTTGAATTTTTAGTGAGGTTTAAAAGACTAAACTGTCGTAATAACTCGTATGGGCCGAAAACAAATTCGGCCCATTTTGATACATATAAAGCCCATAAAATGAACCCTCAAGTTCAGACATTCTGAGAACAAAAGTACAGTGTGTCGGAATTAAAATTGTTATTGCCTTATCACTAAACTAAAAACCCATCGAGAGTTACAAAAGAAAAACCTTGAAAAAATGGCTCTTGTTCAATCCAGAGCTCTTCCTCGCCTCAACGTCTCCTTGTCGCCGATTCTATCCACACTCCACGCTCCTCCGTCGTCTCTCTTTCTCCGGAGGGAAATTCGACCAGTAGTAACCTCTCCGTTCTCATCCTCCACCACCGGGAACTTGCCCTTCTCGCCGCTGACGCATCCTCGGAAGATTCTTTGCCCTCCACCTCGTGGAAAGTTTGTTAGAGAAGATTATCTTGTGGTACTGTCTCTTTATCTCTCCATATTTGTTCAATTTTGAATCTTATAGTTAGGTGCCTCCTCACTGCTCATGGCATCTTTTTTGTTTTCTTTATTGGTTTGGCAGAGGAAACTGTCAGCTCAAGAACTTCAAGATCTGGTGAAAGGAGAGAGGAAAGTGCCGTTGATTGTTGATTTTTATGCTACTTGGTGTGGACCTTGTATCTTGATGGCCCAGGAACTCGAAATGGTACCCATTGTTTACTCATCCCCTCACCTCTAGTAGAATTATGCATTTACAAACATTTGGCTCTTGGAACCGGTTGTTCGTTATGTTTACTTGAATCATGGAATGTGATATAAGGTTTTCTTGTTAAGTATAGTGCAGAGTTATTGTGACTAGCTTAGGGATTGAGCAGTGAACTGTATTTGTAGCCTTGACAACTCAGGGGAACTATGAAAATGCATTGGGTCTCGTGCATTCTTTATTTGTCTTTAGTCTTGGTTTGGGCATTGCTTAAAAGTTTAGAGACTCTTCAAGTCTCTTCTATGATGTAGTTCTTTGGTGAGTTGAATAGAAAAGGCCGGTTCCAGTCTATACCAGTGTTTTCACTTGATTCTAATGGTGACGATATCTTGTTTGTCTCTATCTACTCGCATCTCGTTAACACTTGTGTTGGATAATTTTGCTCTTTGTGAAACAGCTTGCAGTAGAGTATGAGAGCAATGCAATGATTGTGAAAGTTGATACAGATGATGAGTACGAGTTTGCACGCGACATGCAGGTAAACTCTTACTCTCACCTTCTATATTTTTTTTTTCATGAGTTTGCTCCCCAGCGTGTCAATGTGATTCGTTACAATAACCAAATCTTTAAATGAATGCAGGTTCGGGGATTACCTACATTGTTCTTCATCAGTCCTGACCCAAGCAAAGATGCAATCAGGACAGAAGGGCTGATTCCATTGCAGATGATGCGTGATATCATTGACAACGACATGTGAAGTCTTGTACTGAGGAAACACTATTTCTTGCCTTAGGATTGAATAGAATCGTGGAATGTAGGATTGAAGAATGTCATCAAGGTTTCATGGATGAAGAATGAAAATGTAAAACGAGATGAATGTAGCCTAAGTAAGAATCTTACATGTATGCACTATGCAGTGTTGGTTTTAAAAAAGTCAAGCTCCAAAGGCATTTTAATCTTGAGAGCCTTACCTAGTTCAGTAGATGCAATCGACCGGTTCAGTATAATGATTTAAATCACGGTTACTCTCTCGATAATTCAATCCCCAAACATGAAAATGGTACAGTCGTGAAGATTAAAAACATAATTAATCCAACATAGTCATCTGAAACTCATCACATCAGTGCAGCAAAGAACAAAAAATACCAACCAGTTAAACCGTGTACCAGATTGATTATACCGAATTCATGTTGGACCGGGGCTTGGTGGGACCATAGGTACGTGCTAACCAGCTAATATTTTCACATTTTCTTTTGAAGACGCATAACTAAAGTTAAATCTTAAAAGACAATCTAAAAAGGAAAAGATGAAAAAAAGGAGAAGATACGATTACACATGGTCAATGAGTAGCTCATGGCTTTCAGAGGGGTGTGATTGGCTCAAATCGTGTTGGTATATGTATACATTACTAGTAGTTTAATGATGAATTTTTTGTTTAAGAATATCATTATCTCCGGTTTTTTAACTGGGATTTTTAACTCATCATTTGATGATTTTTTTTTTACACTTTCGGACAAAAAACAACTCTTATATTTCTTATTTAAGAGACGTTTTTTAGTTTTTCTTAGTTAAAAATTAAGAAAAATTAAGAATTGTCTATTATTTGGAGCTAAGAACTTCGGTTTCTTAATCAGAGAGATAATGATGGTCTACAAGGCCGGCCTTGAGATTTAAGAGGCCATAAGCTATATTTTAAAAATTTAAGCTAATTTTTTTTTTAAATAAATTTGGGGGCCTAAAAAAAATTTTTTGGAAACATTTTTCTATGTAGTTTTGTTCAAAAAATTTGGGAGTCCAAAGCTAATATTTCATTAGGCTTGGCCGAAGGCCTCATGGTCTAATAAACTGTTTTATTGCGTCCTGATTAATAGAACGAAACGTAATTAGTTGACTATCTTACCGACAAAATAGGGAAAAGTGAAACTAGTTGACTTGCATGTTCTTCCTTATTTACAGAGTAACTCAAACTCACTTTAAGCTACACAACAACAAAAGGTCATATTATTAAGAAAAAGTTTTATAAGTACCTTTTTTTGCTTATATAAAGTTTCTTAACAACGAGTAATTATGTTTAATTACAGATTGTCAACAGAAAGTAAAAAACAGTAGCATAGTTAAAAAAGGTAAAAGTAGTAGTAAAAGATAATCCTCTCATCATTCACCCAAAACAAAGCAAGACCAAGAACAAAACAAAGAGATATGAACTCATTACACGATCCGTTCCAGAATCTCCCGGAGGAGGAATATGATAGTAAAACGGAAAATAAGGAACGATAGGATTTGGCGGCGGCGGCGTCGGGTAGTCACCGTAAGAAGCAGGAGGATAATAGTAACTTTGTCCACCGTCTCCATAGACTCCGTACGGAGGAGGGTATTTACCACCACCGGAACTTGAAGGAGGAGGATAGTAATAAGAGCCGTCACCGCCGGAGCTCGGATGATTAGGAGGAGGAGGAGAATAATAAGAGCCACCGCCGCCGCTGGAGCTCGGAGGAGTAGGGGGTGGAGGATAAGACTGGTCGGGGTTACATGGATTGTCACAAGAAGTACACATAGTGCATGAAACAGTTTGGTCTTTTGAGGTTGCACGGAGAGAGAGTGACAGTAGCAGCAGTATAAGAAGAGCTGACACGTTAGAGAATCTGATTGCTTCCATTGTCGGAAGTTTTGCTGTCGACAAATGAGCGAAAGATTAGGAGAGTTAAAGATCAAAGTGATAAGGAGGAAAGAAGATAAAATGAAAGGATAGAAAGAGAGAAGAACAAACACATTCAGAGGCTCAGAGTAGAAGTGTACCTCTCTTTATTAAAACTTTTTTTTTTTTGGAAATTATTATTTAATATATTTAAAGTCATGTATACATTCTTTTCACAACTAAATCAGCAGTGTATAGTTTAAAACTAACTACATACGATCATTCCAAAGATTTGACTGCATGCATTTATTCACCATCTTAACGTAGAGTGAACTGTATCACCACGAGCACCTATGATTGATACTATTGCGTCATTTGAAGTAAAATTTACCACCATGTACAATTAGAGCATGTTTAAGGGGTGCTTAACCAAAAATTAATATAATAGTGGGTGTGATTCACCAACAAAAATAAGCACCCCTTCTTATGAAGCTTGTTTAAGAGCTGATGTTTGCACTGTTTGCGGGTCTCACTGACACGTAGCGGCTCGCAATTAATTTGTTTATTATTTTTGTTAAAAAATTAAGTTATGGGGTACTAGGGTTGAAGATGCTCTTATATTCGTGACCTAGTATCTTTTTTTACTATGCGTATTCGAAACATTTGTTTTGATCCAAAATGATTACAAGAAACTTGTTTTGATTCAAAAATATTACAACTACTGAGAATAAATTGACTTGATATTTTTGAAGAGTAGATACAAAAAAAAGGGGAACTGACAATTGGGATTTCATTTTAGTTCCTGATTGATAGCTGGACGTGATTTGGAACTAAGTGAAGTTAGGTCTTCTGATACAATTATATAAGGTGGTTGCGATAGCCAACCAAACATAGGCCCAGTGGAACTGTGGAAGTCGGCACCCTATATTGATGTAAAAAGGTATTCAGTTTACATTTAGAGTTACATGTCATCATAATGTAACAAGAGTACCAATAAAAAATCAACTGCATTTTAAGTAAAAGTCTTCCAAATTTTTGCACAAATGAGAGACACAAAATTGAATTTTGCTTTTGAATGTCTACCATATGTTATCTTGTGTAATGTGAATGTGGGTTGAAGTAATTTGAAACTTTGAAAACGAAAGGAAGAGAGAATCTGACAAAACAACAAAGGCAAAGGGAGACAAAGATCTATATGTGTTGGCTGCCAAAATGTAAATCAGATTCTTCCTTTGTTTGTTTTATAAAGAAGTTGATGAGTATTGCCACCACTTTATCCCCTTCCCTCACATGCAACTTCTTTTTTTATATACTTTTTTCTTACAGGTTTTGGAGATGACTCATGTCGCACTCGATTTTTAAATCATAGTAAAAGAATAATTCGTATGTGAATCCGCGCATCATCTATTACAATAATGCGACTTTCTTAACTCAGTTATCCTCCTACAGGCCTTCCATCAAACAATTAGACATAAAGGTTATTATAAAATACTAGAGTTTTATAGACTTTTAACTCTAAACTATAAAAATCAATATAAATTTAATTAAAATGAGTAAATTTATATAATTTATATACCACTTCAAAATTTGTTTCATCCTCAATATAATGTGATTTTTTATTCATTTAGTATAATTTAACTATACTATCAAATATAAAAATAATTTGATAAACTGACAGAGAATCCTCCAATTTGCAAGGAGGCTAAAGTATTATAACCTGAAAGAAACATAGTTTATCCAGTAAAGAAAAATCAATTACTAATTATTATAGCAGTTTATATAATATATATACCACTTCAAACTTTGTTTCATCCTCAATATAATTGATTTTTCATTCATTTAATATAATTTAACTATTTATACAATATAAAAATAATTATAGCAGAATCCTCCAATTTGCAAGGAGGCTAAAGTATTAGAACCTGAAAGAAACATAGTTTATCCAGTAAAATAAAAAAATAATTACTTAACTATTATAGCAGTTTATTTTCTTAATCTTTTAATAAATGTGGAAGTTTCATTTTCAGATAGGAGTTTTGTGGTAGACCGACTCCACACGCGTGAAGCATAGATACAGCAAGACAACATTTCTTATGGTTCGGTCCAAGTTGACAAAAAAAAAAAATGGTTCGGTCCAATCGAAACCAAACCGCGTGAACGACTGTTATTAAACGAGGCAAAACTATAAATAAAAATAAAGTTAGAGGGTATAACAGGTAAATATTACGTGTTGCTTCTTGTGTCTTTCCGAACTTGTAGTTCGGTAATAAGTCTAGCTTCCACTCTCTCTCTCTCCTTCCATTGTTCTTCCCCTTCTCTTCTCTCTCTCTCCCTCCCGTCCTTCTAGGGTTTCGTTTCGTTCCGTTCATATCAATTCATCTTTCTTTTGTAAAAAAAAAAAAAAATCCTGTAAGAAGCAGAGGAAATGGATTCCTCCAATTCATGGATCAATTGTCCTTCCGTTTTCTCATCCTCTTCTTCTGCTTCGCGACGATGTCAATCCCGATCAGGTTAGTTTCACGCATGTTTTTTTTTAATTCATAGAAATCGCGTTTTTTTTTTTATTATTATTATTAGGCGTTGTCATGAGATTGATCCGTTGAATTTTGTGTGTCTGGGGGGAAGATTTGTATATAGGTGGAGGGTGCGAGGGTCTCGAAGGAGAAGACGATTTGAAGTCGGAGTTCATCTGCCCGTTTTGCGCTGAAGTCTTTGACGTCGTCGGGCTCTGTTGTCACATTGATGAAGAGCATCCTGTTGAGGCCAAGAACGGGGTAATTAACTTAATAACCATCATTTTTTTTTGAATGAAACTTAATAACCATCATTAATCAAAACCCTTCTTTAAATTGTTCCCTTTTTGGAGACAGGACTTGTCTGATTCTTAGGTTTGGTCAGCTCTTAGCTTTAGCTTTGGTAGGATTGTTAAATACATTGATTAAGAAAATATTTAATTTCTTACATTTTAAAATAAAAACATCATTAATAATTTATTTAATCATAATTCAACTATTTATGTATAATTTTGACCACAATTAATAAATTATACATAGAAAATTGAAAAAAGTTATACAATTTGGAACAATTTTTTTTTTTACAAAACGGAGGGAGTACTTTGGTTTCTTATTTAGAAAGTTCTTGTAAATGAGAATGTTCTGTGTGATGATGGAATGCTTCTGCCTACCTTTTTGTTTCTTCTTATCAGATGAGCTCATTAATCAGCCTTATGAATCCATATCTTGGAATGTTTCCTTAAATTGAGTATTCTTCATTAGCTGGTAATCGGTAAAGTAGTGATCTTTCATGATCCGGTTTGCTACTATTTGAGCTTCTTATTTTTCTCTTAAACGTGGCTTTGAGAAAAGTGTGAATCTTTGTTATCTCTCAGGTCTGTCCTGTATGCACAAAGAGGGTGGGATTGGATATCGTTGGCCATATCACTACACAACATGCGAACTTTTTCAAGATATCCTTTCAAACTTTAGATGTTTTTAATCTTACTTAAATCATGAGAGTGAGTTTTGTTTATTCCTTGACGAGAGATTCCACGTGCAGCGAAGGAGAAGGTTGAGAAAAGGTGGATACAGCTCTGCTTATCTCGCCTTGAAGAAAGAGCTCCGAGAAGCAAACTTACAGTCTCTTCTTGGTGGATCTTCAAGTTTCACTTCTTCAACCAATATAGATTCTGATCCGTTGCTGTCATCTTTTATGTTTAATCCTCCTTCAGCTAAGGAGTCTGCAAACAAATCTGCTACACCTGTTACTGAAGGAGCCTCAGCTGCAACAAAACTCTCGCAAAAGGAATCTCTCAAAAGGTATATCTCTATTGACCCTTTTGTCCCCAAGAAATCAAGCAAGAAGGCTTGTTTCTCACTTGGTCTCTGGCTTTAACTTGTGCAGAGACATTCGAGAAGATCAAGAAAAGGCGAAGAAGAGCGAGTTTGTGAGAGGTTTGTTCTTGTCAACCATGCTTGGAGACGATTACTAATGAAGTCACTCGCCTTTGTCGTGGGTGGTTTATGAGAAAGTGAGTAGTCTTGTGAGGTTGAAATCGTTAAGAGTGGTCTCAGTGTATGATGGAAGAAGCTTGTAAGTTAAAAGGGGATTCACAGTTAAATCCATAATATTATTTGTCATCGTACCTTGGAACCTTTATGTTTATAAACAAAGTACTTTACTTCTCGATGAGACGTTCATAGATTCAATTAATACGTGTTCGGAAAAGACAAGAAAGTATAACTTGTAGGAGTTTTTGGATCACACACATGAATGAACGACAATGAAACTGTACAGACACATATAAGTCTATAACGAACCTCACCATTACAAGTAGGCCCTAATTTTGCGCTACATGGGTTTCTCTTCAGCCCATTACGTATTTGAGTATGGGCTAAACATGAGTAATAGAGCCCATATACTGGGGCTTCGAATAGAATATTGCCCCCCCATCTAGCACGTTTGTTTTTTCCAAGACACGTGGCGTTACTATTCAACACGCAAACCAGTTACGTGTCCAACCAACCCGCCTCTCTCGGATCCGAATCAGGTTCTCGATATTTATTATAACCCGAAAATGTATCCAAACTGTATTCGTGGATCTGGGGGAAACAAGGTCGTCTTCGTCGTGGGATTGATTGTGTAGAAGAAGATGGAGTTCTCTCTGATCGCCGAAACAGTCGCGGTTTGCACAGCTAAGCAAGGCGTAGCGTTTGGGAGCTCTCTTCTTCTTCTCAATCGGTGGGATTTAGCAAATCACATTTCATTCGCCGCCGCCGATTCACTCGTCGATCAGTCTCCGGCTGGAATCGTTCAAGCATCATCGGCGGTTATCTTTCCCGTCGATGCAACTGTTAGATCTAGCTCTTACAAGACGATCCGCAGGATCCGCAAGAAGCGGCGTACGAAGCGTGTTTCGTTCGGCGGCGATTCGGAAGACGGAGGAGATTTCGGTCGGTTTTTGTTAGAAGGCGGTGGTGACGATGGCGGTCCGTTTGGATTTGGAGGTGGGAACGGTGGCGGTGGAAAGGGATGGAACTTCGGTGGTGGTGGTGGTGGAAATTGGGATGAGTCATCGTCTTCGTCGTCTTGGTCGGATCCGGCAATGGAGTTTGTGTACGAAGTGATTTGCTGGATCGCGTTGTCGAATTGTGTGCATTTTGCTTTCAAGAGGATAGTGAGGATCGTGACAACGGACGGTGGAAGGGAGAAGTTGAACCTGACATTGTCTCCGGTCTGCTGACAAATTCTTTGTCGGAAAATTCTCTCAGCTTCAATTCCATCTAATGATCTCTCGTGTGTATATATATATTTATAGACATTGTACATATTTCATTTGGTCTCAATCTACCATAGATTCTCTATCATTTCTTCTGTTTAGAGGAGTTTAGTTCTCAGAAACAAGAGTGAATGAATGAATGATGAGATAGGAACTAGATGATTGATAATCCTCTTGACATGGCGAGAGAGTTAAGGCGGGCATGTAGTATATATAACTCATAAGCCTAATAAACTCGATTAGAGATGCATACTTGTTCATGTAAAAGTAATTACTAGGGTTGATATTGTTAAGCACTGTGCCTGTCTAACTCTCCAGAGCTTGATGACCCATGGGATGATGGTTGTTGATTTTGGTTCCAGTTCTGTGTTAGCTCCCTCCTCTCCACCTGCATAGTCTTTGTTGAGTGCATCAAGATAGGCATCTGGTAGCACCAAGAGAACACCAGGCAATCCTGAAGACTCACACAACTCTCGGATTAGGTATCAAGCAAAAGGTCTTCAAGTTCCAAATCTAGACACCCATATAATTCTACAGACAATAACACATTCAGATAGAACAAGATCAATAGAAGTTAACTACTTGAAGCAATTCAAGTGACTGAACCAATACCATTCTACAGTAAGCATTCTCATAGCAACGAAGAATCAAACTGACAAAAGAGGAAAGTTTCTTCTTCCTTTTTACAAAAAGAACTTTTTACCGGCTGTTCCAAACATTCTACTTGTTTTTCATGGATCTAAAGTTCTTTCAAAAAGCTTCTTATCTTTTGTTATAAAAAAAAAGAAGATACGTGTTTCTAAGTACAACCTAAAGATTAAAACATCTGATCAAACACGACATGAGTTGGCAAGCATATCAGTTAAATGTATTTTAGGATCTCTTTTTCTGAACATGATCTCTTAAAATAGTATTATATTAGAAATTTTGATTCGTCACAAATTCAAATCTCTTTAATTTAAAGAAGATAGACTGATATCAACTACAATAAATAAAATAAAATTATCCTATCCAAAGGGTAAGGTTTTGCGACTTTCAAAATTAGTTTTGTTTGTAGTCAGTGCGTGCATATACGACGATCTTTGTGTTCATTGAAATCTCTTTGATTTGTTGTTGCAACCTCGAGGATCAGAGAAAGACAGCTAAAACATAAACATGGGGAGTAGCACCGGCGATCTGGTGACACGTGGCCAATCAGCTCATCTGTTCGATCACGATGCTTTGTTCCGTTACGCCGCCGACAACGTCTCCGGTTTTCCGACCAATCCATCTCAATTCACTGTCTCACAGGTATTCATTCTCTCCGTTTTCCTCCGCCGAAAGGAAGAAAAAGCTTTATCTGATTTTTTTTCCTCCTCTTCTTCTGGCTAATTGCAGTTCGGACACGGCCAGTCGAACCCGACGTTTCTGATCGAGGTCGGCGTCGGCTCAGGGACTAGTTCCTTGAAACGCTACGTTTTGAGGAAGAAGCCACCTGGGAAGCTCTTGCAATCTGCTCATGCTGTTGATAGGGAGTTTCAGGTTACCAAAAATCAAATCTTTTTTTTTAACTCTTAACCGAAAATCGAATAAAGGTGGAGACTTTTTTTTTGTTTGCCTAATGCTTTTGGTGATTGGTTATGTAGGTGCTTAAGGCTCTTGGTGAGCATACTCAGGTTCCTGTTCCTAAAGTCTTCTGCTTGTGCACTGACCCTACTGTTATTGGGACTGCTTTTTACATTATGGAGTTTATGGAAGGAAGAATCTTCATCGATCCCAAGTTGCCGGTAAGCCACTCTCTTATGGGCAAAGTTGAATGAAACATTGGCCTTAGGTTCCTAAAATTTTTGAAGAAAAAAATTTAGTCAAATTTTTTTTAAAAAAGTCCTCCTAAATCTTAGGGCCGGCCATGCTTATGTGAATGTGAATGTCTGCTTGTTTAGCTTTAGATGTGACGTGTGTGTGTGTGTTTCATTGGTTTTGAATTAGAATGTAGCGCCCGGGAGAAGAAGTGCTATCTATCGTGCAACCGCCAAAGCCTTAGCTTCTCTTCATTCTGCTGAGGTGGATGTGATTGGTCTTGACAAATATGGCCGTCGTGCCAACTACTGCAGAAGACAGGTTAGTGGATTAGTTCAGACTGGTTGTTCTTGTAATGATTATAACTAGATGTTTTTTGAATTTGATTGGATATTTAAAATTTCAGATAGATAGGTGGTTCAAACAGTATTTGGCTTCAACAAGTGAAGGCAAACCCGAAAGGAATCAAAAGATGTTTGAGCTTGTTGATTGGTTACGCAAAAGCATACCTGCTGAAGATTCAACAGGGGCTACATCAGGCCTTGTACACGGGGACTTCCGCATTGACAATCTAGTGTTTCATCCTTCTGAGGTTTTTGATGACTCTCTAAGCTCTTTTTTTTTTTTTTAATTCTTGGATAGTCTTGGAGACCTTATTCGTTAGACTGCAGGATCGAGTTATTGGAATACTTGACTGGGAATTATCCACGCTTGGGAACCAAATGTGTGATGTTGCATACAGCTGTATGGTAATAAACTATTTTTGCACAAAGCGGTTTCTCTTAGCTTCCTGCTCTGATATCTAAAGTAAAATGGTGTTGGCAGCATTACATTGTCAATGTTCAGCTTGATAAGGAGCATGTGAGTGAAGGTCTTGAAATTACTGGACTTCCAGAAGGAATACTTTCGATGCCTGAGTTTCTCTTAGAATACTGTTCTGCATTGGTATGTTGTTTATGTTTTGTATGCTGTTTGTTGAAAAGGAAACGAGTCAACCTTACTAGTAAATTGCATATAGGGAAAACCATGGCCTGCTGCAAACTGGAAGTTCTACGTAGCCTTCTCTTTGTTTCGGGCTGCTTCAATCTACACGGGCGTGTTCAACAGATGGTTAATGGTATTAATCCTGTAAATTTGTATTTTATTGTAAGGTATGAATGTCATTGACATTGTATTGGTCATGCAGGGGAATGCTTCTGCCGGTGAACGTGCCAGGAATACAGGGGTTCAAGCCAATGAGCTTGTAGAGTGTGCCTTGGGTTATATTGCACGCGAAAACGTTCTTCCTGCGCATCCTCCATCTGGTAATCAATCTCCTTTTGAGAGTCAAGTTTTGTTAAGGACAACTGTAGATTTTGCATTTCTTAGCTACTATGGGTTTGGATGCAGTTAAAAGAGACGTGAGCCCATCATATGAAAGCCTTGTGGATACAAGCGGAAGATTCGTTCCCAACAGAAAAGTGTTAGAGTTAAGGCAGAGGTTGATCAAGTTTATGGAAACTCACATCTATCCAATGGAAAAAGAGTTCTCCAAACTTGCTCAGTCAGATTTGCGTTGGACCGTTCACCCTGAGGAGGAAAGGTTAAAGGAGGAGGCAAAGAGACAAGGTCTATGGAACTTATTCATTCCTGTAAGTATAATTTCTCTTCATATCTGTACTTCTTTTTTTACCCTGAGGGAGAGTGCTTATGGAGTCTTGGTTCTTGCAGGTGGATAGTGCAGCTAGAGCTAGAAGAGAACTGGCATCTATTGAGAATAAACATGATTTGTCAGGCAGGTCTTTTGATCAGTTGTTTGGTGAGGGTCTCACGAACCTGGAGTATGGTTACCTTTGTGAGATCATGGGTCGTTCAGTTTGGGCTCCACAGGTGTTCAACTGTGGTGCACCTGATACTGGAAACATGGAGGTAAAAGAAAAAAGCATGATTCTGTTTACCTGTCCAGAAGATGTTTCATTGCTTACTACATGTATTCATACTTATCTTGTAGGTGATACTGCGGTATGGAAACAAAGAACAAATTTCTGAATGGCTTATTCCGCTGCTTGAAGGAAAGATTCGTTCTGGATTTGCTATGACTGAGCCACAAGTTGCATCTTCTGATGCAACCAATATTGAGTGCTCCATTAGAAGGTTAGAGATTTTCTTTGATGCTTTCATTAATGCTATATGGTCTCTTCAGTTTCTATTACTCCGTATAGTTAATTGTGTTTGCCTATATAGACAAGGTGATTCATACGTCATCAATGGCACAAAATGGTGGACAAGTGGAGCCATGGATCCCAGGTGCAGAGTGCTTATTCTCATGGTTAGTTCTCTCTGTGCTCTCTTTCTATCTCAGAAAGTAAATCAATTCACAAACGTATTTGTTATATTATTATTTACAGGGAAAAACAGATTTCAACGCCCCAAAACATAAGCAACAGTCTATGATACTAGTGGACATGCGGACTCCAGGTATACACGTGAAGAGACCTCTCACGGTGTTTGGTCTTGACGACGCGCCTCATGGACATGCTGAAATTTCTTTTGAGAATGTGATTGTCCCGGCGAATAATATTCTCCTAGGAGAAGGCCGAGGATTCGAGATTGCTCAGGTAAATAATAGACACAGATTCAGTGCTTGCAGTAACAGAGAGAGTAAGGCTTTCATTGTTTGGTGATATCAGGGAAGGTTAGGCCCTGGAAGACTGCACCATTGCATGAGACTTATAGGTGCAGCAGAGCGTGGAATGGAGTTAATGGCTCAAAGAGCTCTTAGCAGGAAGACTTTTGGGATGTTCATAGCACAGCACGGTTCCTTTGTCTCTGATCTTGCAAAGGTAAAACAACACTGTGTTCTTTCTTATCACCTAAATGCGTTTTATGAGTTCTTCTTATATGAGTGCTTGCTTGTTTGATACAGTTGCGAGTAGAGCTGGAAGGAACCAGATTGTTAGTTTTAGAAGCTGCTGATCATCTTGACAAGTTTGGAAACAAAAAAGCTCGAGGGATTCTGGCAATGGCCAAGGTAAAAAGATGTTTATGTACATATGTGATTCTGTCAAAACTGGACACAAAGTAGAAGTTAAAGAACCAAAAATTCATCTCGTTACTCAGGTTGCAGCTCCAAACATGGCGTTGAAGGTACTGGACACGGCTATTCAAGTTCATGGAGCAGCAGGTGTAAGCTCAGATACAGTTTTAGCGCATCTATGGGCCACGGCTAGAACGCTCAGGATTGCTGATGGACCTGACGAGGTTCATCTTGGGACCATTGGCAAGTTAGAGTTACAGAGAGCTTCAAAGCTTTGAAAGCCCAAAGAGAATCATATTTGTCTTCTTTTATTTACATGATCATAAGGCTGTTGTTGGATCTTTTTCAGTAAACCTGAATAAGTTTTATACGTGATCTTCTCATTTGTTTCATACTCTGCTAATGATAATGCATTGTGAGATTATTTTCATGCCTCGTCACAACTGCTTTTTACTCTCTAATCTCTATATCAAAATCACATAAAACTTATTTAACTAGAAATTTGAGGCGATTTGTATAAAATGACAAGTCTTATGTCATTGAAAAGTTGATTTAATTTTTTTTTAAAATTCAATGTTATTAAATTTATTATTTTATAAAACATTTTAAAATCTACTATTATTAAGTAAAATTTAAGTAGGATATTTAGAGGGGCAATTCTCTTAAATAGCCTTTTTTTAGTTTTTGTCACAAAAATAGTCCTAAAAAAATAAAATGACCAAAATAGACTTTTTTTTTTTTTGAAATTTTGATTTTTTTTTAATTTTTTTTTGAAATTTGAAACCCTAACCCCAAACCCACCCCTTAACTCTAAACCCTAAAGTCCAAATTAGTTAACCCTAGGGATATAAATGCATATAAATGATTTTTTTAGCTTCTAAAAAAAACATTTTGGTCACTTTCTTCCTTAAAAACTATTTTTGTGACAAACAAACTAAAAGGGGCTATCTAAGGGAATTACTCTATTTAGAGTGGTTAAGTGTTTTTAAAATGTTTTTTTTTTTATCAAAGTGTTTTTAAAATGCTTAAGATGAGTTTTTCTAGTTTGAAAAATAAAAATAAAAATCCTACCGTTTTCAGATGAGATTCTAGATCGGTTTAACTAAAAACACACCACAATTCACTTACAATCATCTAGAAGCTCATTAAAATCAAATCACTTAGAATTTCAGATTCAATAAACCCTCAACATCCAACAAATTCAAGACCACTATTCATAGGCTTATCATAAAAGTGGGAAACCAAACGTTTTAGATGGAGAGAAGAACCACAAACTTGTCGGAAACAAAAGACTAAAGACAGAAAATGTAACATAGCCTCATGTTCTTTTCCTTAAAACCCTTAAAATAGCGTTACAACTCATCTCTATATTAATCCCCATCAAGATCTTTCGACCCATTTGTTCAAAGCTTTGTAAATACCTAACTCCAAAAACCTCTCCCCCTAAGAAGAATCATAGCTAGAAGGGGGCTTATAGGCACAGATGCATGCCTCGTCTGCTCCATTTCTAACATGTAAATAAAAAACACATTAGGATAGTTAGAAACATTTTTGTTTTGTTTTGAGAACTACAGAAAATTACCTCTTTAGGCGTTTTGAATTTTGTGTATAAAGAAAACCACAAAGAAATGGCGGTTGATGATGACAAGAAAAAGAAATGCCTCATCGCCGGTAGTGTCTCAGGTTTGCTAGTCATCATGGTTGTCTCTGTAGCTGTCGTAACATCTAAACACACTCCCAATGAAAACCAGATTCGAACAACCACCAAAGCGGTTAGAGCAGTTTGTGCACCTACTGACTTCAAAGAAGCCTGTGTCAAAAGCTTAATGGACGCCTCTCCCAACTCTACTGAGCCTCTTGAACTCATCAAGCTCAGCTTCAACGCCACTATCAAATCCATCAATGACAACCTCAAGAAAGCCTCTGATGATGTTAAACCCAAGGCTGACAAAGACCCACTAGCAAAAGATGCTTTCAGGCTCTGTGAGAGGCTAATGATTGACGCTATTGATGATCTGAAAAAGTGTGTTGACCGTGAGTTCTCAGTTACTCAGGTTGAAGTCTTTGTTGAGGATCTTCGGGTTTGGCTAAGTGGCTCCATCGCGTTCCAGCAAACCTGTCTGGATACCTTTGTGGAAATCAAGTCTAGTCTTGTGCGTGACATGCGCAACATCTTCAAAACATCAAGAGAGCTTAGCAGTAATAGCCTTGCAATGGCTACTGACCTTCCCTCCATTCTCCCAAATTCCAACATGACAGGTATCTTTTTCAATCTATCTCCATAACATATATCCATATGAAACAATTAGAGCCGCTCGTCATGATCATAGCCAAGTGAAACATCAAACATTGGTCTATAACCTCCACAAATTTAAGATTTAATTTATGTTAACATAAGAGCATGATTAACCCTAAGAAACCCATATGGGTTTCTTAGGGTTTTCTTTTCTTTTTGATTTTAAAAAAATAAAAATTGAACCAATTATGGGCTGCCACTTGTCAGTGGGGCCCGTGAACAGTGCAAGAAATCCATAAGAACCGGTTCTTAATTAACAACTTTTGAAACCGGTTCTTACACTATCCATGAGACCCATACCCCTAAGAACCCCTCTAAGAACCCCCTTTAATCATGGTCTAAGCTTCCAAAACTGTAGAAAAAAAATAATATATTTTTTATAGATCATCTATAATAAACCTCTTATTTTATTTTATTTTTTGAGATTATAGACAATTTATAACCTCAAAACTTTAGAACCGTGAAAACAATGAATCCATAATTCGAGTCTTGATATGATAACAGGACTAACCGGAGCTCTTGCAACCTACGCGAGAAAGCTCTTGTCTACAGAAGATGGTATCCCAGCATGGGTTGGACCACATGCACGGAAGCTCATGGCAGCAGCACCAAAACGAGGAAGACCACCAGTGAATGCTAATGCTGTGGTGGCTCAAGACGGAAGTAGCCATTTCAAGACCATCACTGATGCTCTAAATGCTGTTCCTAGAAACAACAAAATACCATTCATCATCCACATCAAAAAAGGCATATACAAGGAGAGAGTCAAGGTCACAAAGAAAATGGAGTACGTCACTTTCATCGGTGATGGACCAACCAAGACCAAAATCACCGGCAGCCTCAATTTCGGCATCCGAAAAATCAAGACGTTCCTAACATCCACCCTCAGTGAGTTCCAACTTTCCAATGTTTTAAGGAAAATGAATGTCACTACTAGGCCTAGACAAAAAAAACAGAACCAAAGAAATAAACTGGAACCGAACCAAAATACCCAAAATCGGAACTGAATCAAAACCCTCAATACATGAATAGCTCATATATTTATATATCTGAAATAACCAAACTAAACCAGAACAGAACTGTGAACCGAACAAATACCCAAATATATTAAAATATTAATTATATATAAATATAACTAAAGATATATTTATAATTTAAAATTTATTAAAAGTATGAAAATATTTGAAAAAACTAAAACTATTATAAAATATCTGAACTATAAGTATCAGAAATATCTAAAGTAACCCGATATATTTAAAATTTTATTTAAATTATCATAATTATTTGATATTTTATCCAAAATATTTGATATTTAACATAAATTACTCGAACTATTCGAAATAACCAAACCGGAACCTGAACCGAATGAATCACTGCATGAACTATATGAATCACGTGATAACATCTATTAATTATGCTTTAATATTACAAAACCATTTCCACACAATGTGTTTTGGCAGCAATCGAAGGCGAGCACTTCACAGCGAAGAACATCGGGATCGAGAACACGGCAGGACCAAAGGGAGGACAAGCTGTGGCGTTGAGAGTCTCAGCAGATTACGCCGTGTTCTACAACTGTCAAATCGACGGTTACCAAGACACCTTATACGTTCATTCTCAAAGACAATTCTACCGTGACTGCTCCATCTCCGGGACAGTGGATTTCATCTTCGGCGACGCGAAATGCATACTCCAGAACTGTAAGATCATCATCCGAAAGCCTAAGAGACGTCAGTCGTGTATGGTCACCGCTCAGGGAAGGAGCGACGTCCGTGAATCAACGGGTTTGGTGCTCCATAACTGTCATATAGTGGGAGAGCGAGGGTATATTCGAATGAAGGGTGTGAACAAGGCGTATCTAGGAAGACCGTGGAAAGAGTTTTCGAGGACGATCATCATGAAGACGAAGATCGATGACGTGATTGATCCCGTGGGGTGGCTTCCTTGGAAAGGTGACTTTGCGCTCAAGACGTTGTACTACGCTGAGCATTTGAATGTTGGGCCTGGATCGAATCAGGCCCGAAGAGTTAAATGGCCCGGTATTAAGAGACTAAGCCCTGAAGAGGCTTTGTTATACACTGGGGGTAGGTTTTTAGTAGGTGATTCGTGGATCCCACAAACACAAGTTCCGTACACCGCGAACATGTAGAAGATTTCAGTTTGTAAATGATTTTTTGTTTTAAATGTGTTCTTTAAAACTGTGTGAAGAATGATTATGTATAGTAATAGCGAATTTTATCGTGACTCGTGAGTGATATAATTAAGCTGAGTGAATAGACATAACTGGTTTGGTCTCTAGACATGACCAAACAATGAAAACTCTTAGATTTGAATATAAAGCCACTTCCTAAGAGCAATTTTATTGGTAAGTTTCTAAAATAAGGATTCTTAACTAAAAACATAATCTAATACTTTCTATTTTTAGATACTTTTCATTGTTTCTCTCTTATTTTTTTTTAAATTTTAATATTAAAATACTCATTGAGTATCAATAGTTGGAAATGTTCTAAATAATCGAATGGATGTATAAATCTTCAACATTATCTTTGGAAACTGAGCTATGAACCTAAAACCATGATTATTGCAAATCTCTTAAGAAATGTCTCTTAACATTTAACTAGAACAAAATCTGAGTAAATCAATCTGTCAAATTCTTTTTAGTTAAATTTATATCGAGGAGAAGAATATAAACAAATAAATCTCATTTAACGAAAAAATTATTACTATCCAAAACGCAGCGTTGCGTTGAGGAGAGTGCCACTATATATCATACGTCATCAATCGTCATCTTTCTATTTATATCTTTACTTCCACGTTTCTCTCGCTCTCTTTTTATATCTCAGTTTTGACTCGGAATCTCAAACGAAGAAGATCGACGAGAGAAATACGAAAACAGAGCTTCGAAAATGGCTTCACGAACGAAGGGGAAGGCGACGATGGAAGTTGGAAGCGATGGCGTCGCCGTCATAACACTCATCAACCCTCCCGTCAATTCACTATCATTCGACGGTACTCTGCTCCTCTTCTACCTTCTCTATCTATTTTTTTTTAATCTGATATTCTCTTGGATTCATGATCACATATTGAGAATTCTTCGATCGGTGTTTGATTCTCGCTCAATTTGTTTCTCACCGATTGAAATTTCAGCTTCCGATCAAATATATGATCTGATTAATGTGAAATTGGGACTAATGATAGTTTGATCTCATGCGATCTCTTAGTTTTGGTAAATAGCGTTATGATCTTGAATCGTTTGTTGGCATTTCGAATCGTGGATTGGTACTGATGAATGAAGCAATGAATCGTCCTGTGTTTCTGATACTCTGTTTTTTTTTTTTTTTGGTACAGTGCTAGAGAACCTTAAAAGTAATTACGAGGAGGCATTGAGAAGGAATGATGTTCAAGCTATTGTTATTACTGGTATCATTCTCTTCCATGGCCAAAAACACACAAACACTTTTATGTAAATTTTTGGAAATGGACCAACCAGTTGTTGGCCTAGTGGTAAAAGAGTGTTTAATATGCACTCCGTCTCGTTGAGAGAGACTATTTACAATGTTTGAGTTCCTGCCAAAAGAGTTGAAACCATTTTTTTTTTACACCAATTTTTTTTGGTAATGGCTTTTTGTGCTTTTTCTTACTGTAGGTGCCAAGGGGAGGTTCTCTGGTGGATTTGATATATCTGGTTTTGGTGAAATTCAGAAAGGGACAAGTACGTATTTTGGTATCTTTGCTGATTGTATTGGAGGCCTTTATGTTATTGATGTTTGTAGTAATGTATTTTGCTCAGGGAAAGCGCCAAAGCCTGGATACATATCAATTGACATCATCACTGATTTGCTTGAAGGTGAATGAATACCTTCAATAGTTCTGGTGATTTTTTAATAATTTCTGAGTGGTCTATTTAATTTCTTTGGATTTCAGCTGCAAGGAAACCGTCTGTGGCTGCCATTGATGGGCTTGCCTTGGGAGGAGGGTTAGAGCTCGCCATGGTAGACTTTCTATGTTATATACTAATATCTCCTTAACATTGATTATTAGGTGGACGATGTTGATATAATTGTATTACTTGTTTCAGGCTTGCCATGCCAGGATATCAGCCCCTGGTGCACAGTTAGGTCTGCCTGAGCTGCAACTCGGTGTTATTCCTGGTTTTGGAGGTACATAATTGTAAATACTTAATGTTTGTGCCCGTCAGCAGCATACAAATTTTGATCATATAGGAGCCAGAAACTTAGAATGGACAATCATATGCATAAGAACTGCAAGCATTTTTCTAATGCAAACTAGACTATGGGGACGGGGACATGTGATTCATGTTTATGTTGAAAGAATCAAGTCACTTTCATTCTTTACTTTCCTAATTATGCTCCTTTGGATTGATGCAGGAACACAGCGTCTTCCACGTCTTGTTGGTCTCACAAAAGCCCTCGAGATGATTTTGGTACGTCAGTGCCTTATTCTTATGGTAGGGTTTGTCTGCTTCGTTTAAAATGTAACGATATTTATTTTCTTGAAACATGTAGACATCTAAGCCGGTTAAAGCTGAGGAAGGTCATTCATTGGGTCTTGTCGATGCTGTCGTGCCACCTGCCGAGTTACTAAACGCTGCTCGTCTCTGGGCTCTTGACATAGCCGAGAGAAGAAAACCATGGGTTTCTAGTGTTTTAAAGACTGATAAGTTACCTCCTCTTGGAGAGGCAAGGGAGATACTGAAGTTTGCCAAGGATCAGACACGCAAGCAAGCCCCCAACCTGAAACACCCCTTAATGTGCCTTGAGGCTGTTGAAATGGGTATTGTTTCTGGTTCAAGGGCTGGTTTAGAATTGGTATATTACTATCTTGTCGTGGCTGCGTTATATGTTTTTTAACGTTTTCCCCGAGAGCAATTCTTTACGAATTTCCATCACATTGCCATTTTTAGGAGGCTCAAATCTCCCCACAAGTGGTCAAACTGGATACGACCAAAAGCTTGATCCATGTCTTCTTTTCTCAGCGAGGAACTACAAAGGTTTGTCAGTGTTTATGCAGTCATGTCATTTAGACTTATGTACTACTAAAGCTCTGGTTCTTTTTCTATTCTTTTTTTACAAAATAGTAACTATTAGCTTTTCCTCTGTTTTTGATTCTTCCAATCTAATATCTTATGGACAGGTTCCTGGAGTTACTGATCGTGGCTTGGTGCCAAGGAAGATTAAAAAAGTAGCCATAATTGGTGGCGGGTTAATGGGATCTGGAATAGCCACTGCATTGATTCTCAGTAACTATCCAGTGATTCTCAAGGAGGTAAATGAGAAGTTCTTGGAGGCTGGAATTGGCAGGGTCAAAGGTGGGGATAGGTTTCTCTACATTGCTTACCAACGAATTGAAAAAGCTTGATCTGACTAACTTCATTAATTTAATCAGCTAACCTTCAGAGCCGTGTAAAGAAAGGAAGGATGTCTAAGGAAAAGTTTGAGCAAACCATGTCACTCCTTAAAGGTTCTCTTGACTATGAAAGCTTTAGAGATGTGGACATGGTCATCGAGGTAATAATGAGCATAATGAGCATAGACAAGCTAGGTGATTGACTTTGTCTAATGTCCTTTTTGGTGGCTTTGGACAGGCCGTCATTGAGAAGATATCTTTGAAACAGCAAATTTTCGCGGATCTAGAGAAGTACTGTCCTCAACATTGTATCCTTGCTAGTAACACATCTACCATTGATTTGAACAGAATTGGAGAGAGGACCAAGTCCCAGGATCGGATCATTGGAGCACATTTTTTCAGGTGCTTACTTATCATCCTTTGCAGTTTGGATGAGTTTCTCAGTGGAAGTCTTATGCTTGTAGTGTTTTTGCTCGCTCTAGAGGAATCATGTCTGTTCATTTTTTCTGATACAGTCCAGCACATGTCATGCCACTACTTGAAATAGTTCGGACCAATCATACATCTGCACAAGTAATTGTTGACCTGTTAGATGTTGGGAAGAAGATTAAGAAAACGCCAGTGGTGGTGGGAAACTGCACAGGGTTTGCAGTTAATAGGATGTTCTTCCCATACACACAGGCAGCTATGTTCCTTGTTGAACGTGGAACAGACCCATATCTAATTGACAAGGCAATCAGCAAGTTTGGAATGCCAATGGGTCCCTTCAGGTATATAGTAGCATTTTAAAGAACAATGTGAATCCCATACACCATTTTTTTAACGTTACCTTTGTTATTTATATGAACAAGTTAGATTGTGCGACCTGGTTGGATTCGGTGTGGCGATTGCAACCGCAACGCAATTCATCGAGAACTTCCCAGAACGGACAAACAAATCCATGATTATCCCACTCATGCAAGAGGACAAGAGAGCTGGTAATATCAGAGAGGACAGCTACATAATGTTTTATTGAATTAATAACATTCTTCTAAATCTTGTGAACTTTCAGGTGAAGCCACTCGTAAAGGTTTCTATCTTTACGATGAAAAGCGCAAGGCTAAACCTGATCCTGAAATAAAGAAATATATCGAGAAGGCAAGGAGCGTATCAGGAGTGAACCTTGACCCGAAGCTGGAGAAACTTTCGGAAAAAGAAATTATTGAAATGACGTTTTTCCCAGTAGTGAACGAGGCGTGTAGAGTTTTTGCTGAAGGGATTGCTGTCAAAGCAGCAGACCTTGACATCGCTGGCATATTTGGAATGGGGTTTCCACCTTACAGGTCAGTGTATTGCCATTCAAACAAAATCTTTTTTTTTTCAGATTCTCTTTTCTTCATTGTGGACTTAATCTAAAATCTCTTGTGAAACAGAGGAGGAATCATGTTCTGGGCTGATTCCATTGGGTCGAAATACATTTACTCAAAGCTAGATGAGTGGTCCAAGGCTTATGGTGGTTTCTTCAAGCCTTGTGATTTCTTGGCTGAAAGGGGATCCAAAGGAGCTCCTCTGGTGAGTATTTCTTGCTCTCTTCCTTTTCTTTCTTTGCATGTACTTTTCATTTTGTGCACTTGTTTAAAAGATTGCTATTACATAATGACATGAACATACTAGCACGACTATTTATCTAGTCATGTCCAGTTTAGCATCATACAGTTTATCTCAATTGTAGTAACTCAGATTCTTGACTATTCTTCCATATGTGTTGCAGAGCGCTCCCTTGGAACAAGCCAGATCGCGGTTGTAAAATCTCAGCGTTTCAGAGGAAACCTTTCTTCGTTGCTGCATCTTCTGTGTTTTCTTTATTACCACATTTACTTGCCAAAACGTTTAAGATCTTTGGCCTCACGAGCTTTTAAAATAAAGTCTCATCTCAGACGGATGAAAGTAGAAAGTAAGTTGAAGTAGCAATAATATTTGTTTATGTTTTGTAATGATTTTTTTTGTCATACAAAGCCGTCGGATACGTTTGTTATAAAGCTCTATGGAGTAAGTTCTATGATTTATTGATCATTTCACGACTCTTCACTCTATTTAAAAATCACACTCTGTTGTATGAAGATTAGAAAACTGCTTGGATCTAGTACATGGACCAGTGAATGTGATTACACCCTGTAGATTAGAGAGTGTGGTTAAACCCAAGCAATATGAACTGTGTTGGGATATATATATATACGTTAACTAAGGTGTATAAAAATATAAACGATTCACAATAAAACATGACAGAAATGGAAGGGGACCATAAATAGAAGGAATGGGAGAAAAGAACAGACAAGACAAAAGAACTGTGTAATAAATTTAGAGAAGAGAAAAGAAGCGAGTAATGAATTTCTTGGACCACCTTTTTGTTTTCTTCTCTTACGTCTCTTGCTTTTCGATACGTTACAGATTACAGCTCAGTACCTTGTACCATGCAACACATCTTCGTATCAGTTTGATTACTCTTCTTTAAAATGGAATTCATGGATAGTGGAAGGTTGTGGAAGTAAGCTTTGATATAATTTATGTTTTGGTTATTCATGTTGATTGATTTTCATGTGTTATCCTCAAAGATTAATCCGTATATCTATTATGTTTGATGTGTCTAGGTCATGCCCAACTAATCCACAAGTGAGCATGCCTTTTTGGCAGGAGCTTACTGCAAGTCCATCCCGAATGAAGAAAGCATCCAGACTGAAACCTGATAATTCAAGAGGTGACACTCGCAATGTCTTTGTTTAGAAACAAACCAAACACAAAACCTCTACAAATTTACACCAGTTGAAACCTAATCCTCAAACTACCACGTATATATTACTCCATCCGTTTCATTTTACTTGTTGTTCTAGGTTTATTCACACATATTAAGAAAACATATAATTTTGTATATTTTCAAAATAAAAACACAATTAACCTATACATCTAACCATATTTCAACCAATAAAAAAATAAATGAAGAATCTTATTAATAAACTTTACATTGAAACTCTAAAACGACACTTATTTTAAAATGAATTTTTTTCTCTCCAACAACGACAATTAAATCGAAACGGAAAGAGTATTACTTACCAGTTTAACTAATACCATGAAACACTCCGTGGATATATGTCATGTTACGGGATCTTCGATCCAATAATCTCAGATTCTGGATAGTATTATATATGATAATCTGAATCCGACTTCCACCATATGGGTGATACTCTCACATCAAATAGTAAACTCCATACTTAGAAATGGGTGGGTTACGATTTAACATTTCTTGAATTTTTATACAATTTTATAAGTTAAATACAATGGAGAGGTCGTGAATAATAAATGATTTTGTTTGCTTGGTTGGCGCCTATCAAACGTAAGCCGGTGAATTTACTAATTAGAAAAACTAAAGGATAAGTGATATATTTAATACACACTAACATGCATGGGTCCAAAGTTATAAAATGACTAACATGGGAAACAACTAGGGTATTTGCACAGTAAACGTATTTTTCGTTGTTGTCAACCATCAAATGTTTATTAATATATTGAAATTAACGAGTCCGATCATATGTTTAAAAAAACTAGTTGATCATAAAACTTCAATTAGGAAGAAACTCGACCTCCGACATGATAAAAGTTTCAGTTAATTTTTTAATGTAAAATAGATATAACTAAAAAAGTGAAGTGAAGTAAAACCATGGATATAAAGAAAAATAGTTAGCGATAAAACTAGAATCATCCATCATTTGTGTTGTAACTGTAACTCTACTAATAATGACGTTCCACACGGGACTCAAAGTTACAAGTTCGAGTTTCGATGCTTTGTTTTTTTTCGGCTCGAAAAAATTCTACACTGGAACCAAAAATAATGGAGTACAATTAAGAGTATATTTAACTATAGTAATTAAGCTACAAATGTTGGCCCTATGATCTTCTAGATCAAATGTTTAGTTTATTCATCAATTATTTTCTTTGGGTCAGATTCAAATTAAAGTAATTTATCCTAAAATAGTTTAAGTTATTGGTTTTGTCGGTTTATGAATTTAAACCAGACTAAAAAAATCAATTAATAAATCCTCAATAATGTTCACTTTCACATTTGTCAGCTCGATCTAACTAGTTTATCAGATACATCAAATCTTCAAATGTGAAAAAGTTAAATCTTACAAAAAGAAAATCAAACGTTTTTTAATTACAACATATTTTTTTTTAACGTAAGAGCATTATTTGACTTTTTTTTTTTCTTACACTTTTCGGCTAAGAAATGGTTCTTATATCGCTTATTTAAAAAATTGTTATTTCTAAAGCTAAGAAACTTAATCGACCCTAGATAATGATGATTTAAATGGTAATTAAACACATGAAGTTAATTAGTGTTTGACTGTTTTCTAAAACAAAAAATAGTTAGAAAGACACGTGGAATATTGGACTCTTATCTTACATTTTACCCCACAAAAACAAGAATAATGGAGCAAAAAAAAAACAGATTGAAATGAGAGAGTTATTATTATTTAAAGATCCGAAGAAGACGAGCTAAAGAGCCGGTACAGGTCAGAACTCTCACGTGCACTTGGGAGAACTCGACTCTTTTCTCTTTCTCTACAAACTCTGCACACTCCTCTCTCTCATCTCATCTCACTCACAAACAAGTAATCTCTCTCTCAAAAGACGCTAACACACAGAAACAGAGGAACCCGAGAGAAGACACATAGACTTTTGGTTTTCTTCTTCTTGCTTCCTTAACTTATCTTTCTTTTGCAATGGTGGACCTCAAAGATCAAGACATGGGAGATGGTATGCAATGCATAACACATCCTTACACAAAGAATCCAGGTGGTATATGTCCTTTATGTCTCCAAGAAAAGCTCGGTAAGCTCGTCACTTCCTCTTTCCCTCTCCCTAAACCAAACCACCTCTCTGCTTCCTCTTCTTCTAAGTCTTTCTCTCCTTCTTCCACCACCTCTCTTGCTCTATCTCTCTCAACGGGAAGCAACAGTAATAATAACAACAACAACAACAACAACCTCCCGTTTCTTCTTGCTAAGAAGAAGAGTATGCTCGCAGCTTCTTCATCCTCTTCCTCTTCTTCGGCTAGTCTTATCTACAAGAGAAGCAAATCTTCGGCTGCTGCTTATGGTGAGAGTTTAAACCGAAAGAAAAGAAGTGGGTTCTGGTCTTTTCTTCATCTCTACTCTTCCAAACACCAAATCGCAGCCACCACCAAAAACATTAGCCATTCTTCGGTGCCAAGAAACCAGATCGATAACGTGAAGAACCAAAGAACAGAGACATCTAACAAGGTTGTTGGTGGAGGCATTGATGTGATAAAGGAGGAAGAAGATGAGAGCCCTAGTAGTAACAAAGTGGTTGTAGAGACGCCAAGAAACGGTGTTAGTAGTACTGGTGGGTCTTCTTTTGGGAGGAAAGTGTTGAGATCTAGATCTGTGGGGTGTGGAAGCAGAAGCTTCTCTGGTGATTTCTTTGAGAGGATCTCTAATGGGTTTGGAGATTGCGCCTTGAAAAGGATTGAGTCACAGAGAGAACCCACAAAGGTCATTAGTAATGATGCTGATGCGATGAGTGAAATGGTGAAATGTGGTGGTATCTTTGGTGGGTTTATGATTATGACATCATCATCATCATCAACAGTTGATCATCATCATCATAAGATTGGGAATAAAAGCGCATGGGGAAGGGCTTTTGCAAGTCCAATGAGAGCCAAGACTACTCATAAAGGTAGTACTGTTACAGAGTCTTCAACTGATAAAAACACAACTCCAAACTTGGACTCAGTTTCTTCGTTGGTTACTATGAAAAGCTAAAAGAGATACATTAATAAGTACTTTTAATCTCTATATCATATTTCATTCAGGTGATTAGTTAGGCTGTTCTTTTGTTCTTTGGATATTGGTTTGATCTTTTGAGTACAACTAGTAATGTAATGTCACACTATTTATCTTTTCTCATTTCATGTTTCTGGCCTATTGGCTAGACGTTGATCATCATCATCCATTCACCATAAAAGTTGGTAAACTTTAGGAAAATGAGCTTAGGATACTTGTTTTTTTGTCTNGTGATTAGTTAGGCTGTTCTTTTGTTCTTTGGATATTGGTTTGATCTTTTGAGTACAACTAGTAATGTAATGTCACACTATTTATCTTTTCTCATTTCATGTTTCTGGCCTATTGGCTAGACGTTGATCATCATCATCCATTCACCATAAAAGTTGGTAAACTTTAGGAAAATGAGCTTAGGATACTTGTTTTTTTGTCTTATTTTTATGATTTTTATATATATATTCTATCGACTGATCTTGTCGGTCCTGAGAAAAATGTAATACTACTATAGAGTGGATTGATTAATGGTTACCACACAAACTTGAGTTTGAAATACATTTCGACTAATGGCAAAATATTCAGATCATCTGTTATCAAACCATTATATTAACTGTCTCAACTGAAACCTAAGTTCACACTGACCAAATAACAGCAACAATTACTTTGTTCTCAGTGGAAATTAAACCCAAAACAGACGAAATTACATTGTATTCCAAATTAGCACTTACCATGGCCAATTCTCCTAAAATTATTTGTCACCTAAACCAGATGTGTTGCTACTTATAATAGTATTACAATAGTAACAAACCCCACTTGAAAAAAGCAGTCAACAGGTTAGGGTTTTGAGTATTAAATGAGTGGAATCAAAAGGCACATGCCTTTGCACATGCATTATGATTCCAACACTCAATAGTTCTTGTTTTGTTTTGGGGCCTCACAAATTTCTAAGTAAGACATGCAACACAACAAGAAGTCAACAACATCTACAACACTATCATCATTTTGGTTAGATCACCACCCAGCTAATCTATATGAAATCTAATTTAATGCAAACCAATATATTGAGTTTGCTGTCCCGACCAAAAACCACAAGTTTGTAACAGCACAGTGTTATGATAACATTAATAAATTCAGATGATATATAATATGTGGAAGAGATGGTCGGGACAAGTACATCAAAAGGGGTCCCTGAGGTGAAAATAAAGACGAACACTTCTGCAAAGAGACAGAAGGGAAAGAAAAATAAGGGCTGCCTTCTGACGTAACCACCATATTCATATTATAAATCATTGTGATCTATTATATGTTAATTCTTCTCTTTTTTTCGTGGGGACCCAACTTTGGACTTGTCATATGTATATTCCAAAAATCTGCGAAAATAGATACTTCAGACGTGACCATGTGACTTACGATCAGTTTTCCGTTGTGAAATATTCATGAAGCATCTTTTACATCAAAATGTAGTAGCTGGACCCATTAAGATCTTGTTGTTACCTTATAGTTGTTTTAATGTCTTTTTGTTACTAGAAAGTAAAAGTGTTATTGCAATCTGTTGATGCATGAACTTAGTATCAGCCAATGCAGTGCTTGGTTTGTGTAGAAATGATTATTTCTTTTTTGCTTTTCTGCCAATTAAGTGTGTCTTTTGTTTTGGAGTTGAGGCATTATCAGATTTTGATGCAGGTACTTGATTGTCTAACTATCACTAACTTCTAAAACATTGATATGTAAATCTAATTTCTTTGGTTGCATAGGTTGGAAACCATGTTTAATGTACATATCCATGAGCAAATAGTGACAAATTAATAGACAGGCTACGGGTTCAATTTTTTACACTAAGCCCATTATGGCCCGCGGGCAGTAAGCCCATTATGGCCCGCGGGCAGTAAGCCCATTTTAACATCCTTGGCTACTAATTACTACATTCATCTATGTACATCAAAACAGTAAGCACTGTCCATGCATCTGAACTCAGTAACTCTATCCAACACTGTCTACGCGAAAACCTTACAAAAACTATTATCTTACAAAGTTCACTAATAAGCTTTCAGTTGCAGAATCTCCTTTGCTGTCCTAACCCGAAAGAATGGCATATGTTCCTGTTTAAAAATCACTCAAGCTTTAGTCACAAATCACAGTGACAGTTTCTAAGTGTAGTTTTACCTGAGTGAAACAAAGATCCAGACCTCTGCTGTAGAAGTCTATGTACTTGATCATAAACATTCCACAATCGAATCTGAAAAATTTGCAGAACCCCAAGTTAACACAGTTTCTGTAGCTAACAATGAGAAGAAGATACCATACCCATTACTCTGCTCAGGAAGGTCCTGCACAAACTCTTGTTTCCAATGACTTACATCAACCTCTACTTCACTCTTATCCCTAACTTCATCAGCAAAGTATCTAGCCTGACAAATGGAAAGAAACTAAATCGATTCCTATGTGAGGAGAGTAAAACATGTTTAATTTACTAAGATACTACCATTGCATCGAGGATTCTAGGCTCTCTTCCTTTGAACGAGTCGAGATACTGGAATTTTCGGTCTTTTATATTGATAACAGCCAATGTCCAGTGGATGTTCATATGTATAGGGATAAATATCTGACAAGACAACAAAAAGTGAATATCTAGAAAAGAAGGAGAGCAGATAGATCACACATCAAGTATACCTTGTCACAGTCTATGAGATGGTAGCCTAACTTCTTCATTGAAGTCCATCTTCTGACTGCACCGTAGTTGTATCCCGTCCCCGAATGAACTAACTAAGATTAAGTCTTCTTGTTAAGAATTCATGAACAAATATAAAGGGGGAATAAAACCTCAAATTCATAAGCCATGAAGAATGTGTTTATAAACCTTTGTGAAGAAAAATGTATTGAAAAAATGGCATTTTAGAAACTTGTTTGGGTCTCTAGCTTCCCTTTCTTTCAGCAATACTAGATAAAGATTAACGACCTACATAGAACAAAGTCCAAACTTTCACTAAACCAAAGAGGTTCTAACTTGGACAAAGAGACTATATTCAATCTCAAAAGAGAAATCAGGTGAGATTTAGATATAGTGACTAGCTAACCTCATCGTTTAACCATTGACCTGGTTTAAGACACCTCAGTGTTTCCCCTGTAATGTCAATATTTGAATTCTCATGTGTAACCAAGATGTTCCTGCAACGAAAGAGCATTACATAACAAGAACACATATAGAGCAAGTAAACAGGAGACCAAGAATCAAAAACCATACTGAACATTAGCTGAGAATGCTTGCTTGACTGCTGTCTCATCTTCCTTGGAGAGAGGTCGAAATGGTTCATCCTGCAAAATCAATTAAGGACAATAACACAAACTTTAGCTACAAAACTATTTAAAAAAAAAAATCAAAGGGAAAAACAGCCAAAAACCTCAACTGGTTCTTCATCATCTTGTATGAAAAAGGAACGCAAGCTTCTTATCAAACCACGACACCTCTCTTTCAAAACATTACCAAAGCCTCTGTCTTTCAGTTTAAAAGTCCGGTTCTCAGCGCTCTTGAGAACCTTTCTGTATGCTTCAAAACTGGAGACATCAGTGACAGGGAATGAACTTTCCAGATTGACATCATCTAAAGACACTTCCTTTTCATTCTCTTCCGCCTTGTCTACATCCATAGCAACGTTTTCGACCATACCCATGTCTTCCACATCATCGTCGTCCACTTCTCTGTTCGTTCTATAGCGTAAAGGCAAATCAAGTGCGTTCCTTTTTAAGCTTTTATTATAGTTCCTTGTGCTATGGTTCCTCTCTACCTCTCTTCTCCAAGTGAAAAGACCGAACTTGCTTACTGGTGAAGGAGCATGGACTTGTCTACGTAAAGGAGTTTTCACTTGTGGGTAACGGTAGTTTCCTGGAGCCATGATGGCAGTTGATGATGGTGAGAGAAACTGGAGTTAAACCGGTTCTGTTAGGTTTGTGGTAACCATCCATTGGCGTGAAACAAGAAGGACCATGAACTTTAGATATTCAAAATCCATTCCGAGGTAACGACGAGGTAACCCGACCCGGGTCGTTATGGTTGGATCTAGATCTTACACATATATTCTAAACCGAACCAAAACCAAATCAATTTTATAAATATTTACATGGATTTATATCTTTAAAACCTAAAAACAAAAATGAAACCACAACGGAACCAAAAATCAAATAAAATATCTAAAATTTTAAAGTACAGTTTACATATCTAAAATACGAATTGTATTTAGCTGAAATAACAAAATATACTAAAAATATTTTCTATAAACCAAATTATCTGAATATTATGTTTATTAAAAATTATATAAATGATCATATATGTATCCAAAAATAATTACTCAATAGCCACCTACAATTTTGGGAATTTTTTTTTGTTGGCTAATTTTGGGAATATTAGTTGGTTTTCAATTTCATTTTTCGAATCAAACTGTAAATTGAAATAACTGAACCGAAATCGAAATTAATTTGGTAAATCCTATATCTATGCAACCGAAGCTAAAACCGAAATGTCAACGCATATAAGTTGACTTCTTATCCGCTCTCAGTGGGAGGGTTCTGGGTCTTGCTCCATGTCCTCTCGGCCTAAACCTATGTAATTGCTTAAACCCTTTACTTCTCTTCTCTTCTCTTCTCTTCTCTTCTCATTTCAGATTTCCTTAAAAAGATTAAAGCTTTGATGGTTGTTACCTTCCTCGAGGAACATATACAGAGCCGATCCTATTGAACTTTCATAGTCAATCCGCTGTTTGGAACAGAAAGATGCGGATGCTATTAAGACCAGGTAATCTCAGTTTTGTTGAAGAAGTTTCAATCTTTTGATCAAAATAGCTATCAATCTATTTGAGTTCGAGCTAAATTATGGTACTACGGCTTAGAAATTGATAAAAAAATGTATTCCTGATTTGCTTTATGTTCTGTCTTCTCACATATTACACGACAGGGACTACAGTCTTCCGCAAACCTTGTCGTGTTTTCGCTCTTGTCAAGCATCATCTATCATTTTTGTCTGAAAATGGCGAAAGCCGTGAGAAACCGAAAACATTTGAAGGTAACAACAGACAAGTCGTTAACGAGATTTGCAATGTTCTGGAGAGTGGTGGTCCTTGGGGATCTTCTTCTGAGACTGCTCTCTCTGCTCTAAACTTCAAACCCCAACCAGAGTTAATCATCAGTGTGTTAAGAAGACTGAGAGATGTTAACAAAGCCATTGATTATTTCCGTTGGTACGAGAGAAGAACCGAGCTGCCTCATTCTCCAGAAGCCTACAACTCACTGCTCTTGGTGATGTCTCGTTGCGGAAATTTTCATGAGTTGGAACAGATTCTTGGTGAAATGAGTGTTGCAGGGTTTGGACCCTCTGTTAACACTTGTATTGATATGGTTTCCACCTGCGTGAAGGCTAATAAGCTTAAGGAAGGTTTTGATGTATTGCAGATGATGAGGAAGTTCAAGTTTCGGCCTGCTTTTTCGGCTTACACGACTCTTATCGGTGCTTTCTCGGCGGTGAATCATCAGTCTGATATGATGTTGACTCTCTTTCAGCAGATGCAGGAGTTAGGATACGAGCCAACCGTTCATCTGTTCACGACTTTGATTCGTGGCTTTGCTAGAGAAGGAAGAGTTGATTCTGCTTTGTCTTTGCTTGATGAGATGAAGAGCAGCTCTCTTGATGCAGACATTGTTCTTTATAATGTCTGTATAGATTGCTTTGGTAAAGTGGGGAAAGTTGATATGGCGTGGAAGTTTTTTCATGAGATGGAAGCTAATGGTTTGAAGCCTGATGAAGTCACTTACACTAGCATGATAGGAGTTCTATGCAAAGCCAATAGATTAGATGAAGCTGTAGAGATGTTTGAGCATTTGGAGAAGAATAGAACCGTCCCTTGCACTTATGCTTACAACACAATGATAATGGGTTATGGTTCGGCTGGAAAATTTGAGGAAGCGTATAGTCTCTTGGAGAGACAAAGGGCAAAAGGGTCTATACCGAGTGTGATCGCATATAACTGCATTCTCACTTCGTTAAGGAGAATGGGAAAAGTGGAGGAAGCTTTGAGAGTGTTTGAGGAGATGAAAAAAGATGCTCCTCCAAATCTTTCAACTTATAATATTCTCATTGACATGCTGTGTAGAGCTGGTAAACTTGAATGTGCTTTTAAGCTACGTGATTCTATGGAGAAGGCTGGTTTGTTTCCTAATGTCAGGACTGTGAACATAATGGTTGATAGGCTCTGTAAAGCGCAAAAGCTTGATGAGGCTTGTGCTGTATTCGAGGAGATGGATTATAACGTTTGTACACCTGATGAGATTACTTTCTGCTCGCTCATAGATGGTTTAGGGAAGGTTGGTAGAGTTGATGACGCTTACAGAATCTACGAGAAGATGTTGGATGCTGAGTGTCTCCCTAACTCTGTTGTTTACACGTCTCTTATAAGGAACTTTTTCAACCACGGTAGAAAAGAAGATGGACACAAGATATACAAGGAGATGATGAATCATCAGAACTGTTCTCCTGATTTGCAGTTTCTTAATACGTACATGGATTGCGTGTTTAAAGCTGGAGAGACAGAGAAGGGAAGAGCGATGTTTGAAGAAATAAAAGCTCATGGTTTTGTTCCCGATGCTCGAAGCTACTCTATTTTAATCCATGGGTTGATCAAAGCAGGCTTTGCTAATGAAACTCACGAGCTGTTTTACTCCATGAAAGAGAGAGGATGTGTGTTGGACACACGTGCTTACAACATTGTCATTGACGGTTTCTGCAAGTGTGGGAAAGTTAACAAAGCTTATCAGCTGCTGGAGGAGATGAAAGCAAAAGGTTTTGAACCAACTGTTGTTACGTATGGTTCGGTGATTGATGGACTTGCGAAGATAGATCGTCTTGATGAAGCTTATATGCTCTTTGAGGAAGCAAAGTCAAAGAGAATAGAGCTAAACGTTGTGATTTACAGTAGTCTTATTGATGGGTTTGGGAAAGTTGGTAGGGTTGATGAAGCTTACCTTATCTTGGAGGAGCTTATGCAGAAAGGGTTAACACCTAATGTGTATACATGGAACTCGTTGCTTGATGCGTTGGTGAAAGCTGAGGAGATCAATGAAGCTTTGGCATGTTTTCAGTCGTTGAAAGAAATGAAATGCACGCGGAACCAAGTTACTTACGGTATCTTGATAAATGGTCTTTGTAAGGTCAGGAAGTTCAATAAAGCCTTTGTGTTTTGGCAAGAGATGCAGAAACAGGGGATGAAACCAAGCGCTGTTTCCTACACTACCATGATCTCAGGGCTTGCAAAGGCTGGGAACATTGCAGAGGCTGGTTCGCTGTTTGAACGGTTTAAGGGGAACGGTGGTGTTCCGGACTCTGCTTGTTATAACGCTATGATTGAAGGTCTGAGTAATGGAAACAGGGCGATGGATGCTTTTGCGCTTTTTGAGGAAACACGTCGGAAAGGATTGAATATTCATAACAAAACATGTGTTGTGCTTTTGGATACTTTGCATAAGAATGATTGTCTTGAGCAAGCAGCTATCGTTGGAGCTGTTTTGAGGGAAACGGGAAAGGCAAAGCATGCTGCACGATGTTGGTAGGCAGTTACTCGTTTCTTAGGAGGATGATCAAAGGTTTGGAACTTTTGTTGTCTCCTATCATCAAGAATTTTGTTTTAATATATAGTTGCATTATGCATTGACATAAAATGATAGTCATAGAGGTTTGAAATTTTCTTGTTTTCGTTTTTCTAGAGTACAGTATAACCTCTTTAAATTAATACTCTATAAATTAATATACACTAAAAATCTCTATAAAATAATATAGTTTTATAGTCCCAAACTGAGTTTTTGGTTCAATTAGTATATCGATAAATTAATAATCTCTATAAATTAATAAAAAAATATAGTTTTGGTGTAGTCCCAACATTATTAATTTATAGAGGTTTCACTGTATATAAATTTCCTAGTGCCGTGAAAAGAGTTTAACATACATTAATACAATGTATAACATGTTTATAATTTTATAAAAAACACTAAATAATATAAATTACAGTATATGAAGTATTTACTAAAAGTTTAATACTTTTATAAGGGTTAACTCATATATTTTGAAAAATATTCAAAAATATGAAAATCTTGTTTTAATACATAGTTGCATCGGTAAGATGATATTCAAAGAGGTTATGTACTTTTGTTGTCTCTATTTCTCTAAAGAATAGAGTTTTAGTGATTTTTTTACGGATTTAGGCAATATATGTAGTTTTATTAAATTAATTGTTACCAATTAGAAATTATGCTCATGTACCACATATTTTGGAGTTAAACCACATATTTTGAGAAATATTCAAAAAAAAAATGAAAATCTTGTTTTCATGCATAGTTGCATCGTTCACTGACATAGGATGATAATCAAAGATGTTGAAAACTTTTGTTGTCTCTGTTTCTCTAGAGAATATAGATCTTTTAGTGGGTAATCCACTTATCTAGGCACTATATGAAATTTAGTTAATTTTTTTTTTTTTTTTAACTTGAAATGGTGTTTTAAAAGCACTGAAGAATATAAGTTTCAATATATAAAATATTTATTGAAAACTCAATATTTTCGTAGGAGTTAACCCACATATCTTGAAAAATATTCAAAAAATATGAAAATTTTGTTTACATGCATAGTTGCATCGTTCAATGATATATGATGATGGTCAAAAAGGCTTAGAACTTTTGTTAGTGGTTATTCTACTTATTTAAGTAGAATGTAAAGTTTTATTTAGTTAATTGTTAAAAAGTTAGAAATGATGTACATATACCATGAAAAAGGTTTGCAATACATTTATACAAATGATAATGTCTCTATATTTTTCTAAGAAACATTAAAGACTATAAATTTCAGTATAAAAGAGTATTTACCGAAAACTCAATATTTTCGTAGAAACTCACATATTTTAAAGAATATTTTAAGAAATGAAAATCTTGTTTTAATACATAGTTGTATCGTTCACTGACATAAGATAATGGTTAAAGAGGTTTAAAACTTTTGTTGTTTCCGGTTCTTTAAAGAATAAAGATTTTTAAGTGGTTATTAAACTGATTTAGGTAATATATAAAGTTTTATTAAATTAATTATTAAAAAATAGAAATGATGCCTATATAGCATGAAAAAAGTTTAACATACATTAATATAAATGTAGAATGTGTTTATAACGTGTTTATAGTTCTAAACCTCTTTGACTATCATCTTATGTCAGTGAACGATGTAACTATGCATTAAAAAGATTTTTCAAAATTTTGAATATTTTTTTAAAATATGTGGTTAACCCCTATGAAAATATTGAGTTTTTGGTAAATACTATATAAACTGAAACTCATATTCTTTAGTGTTTTTAATTTCTTATAAAACATTATACATTTGTATTAATGTATACTATACTTTATTTCATTGTGTATGAGTATCATTTTTTAATTTTTTAACAATTAGTTTAATAAAACATCATATACTACCTAAATTAATGAAAAACCGACTGAAAATATATTTTCTCTAGAGAAACAGAAAAAAAGTTCCAAACCTCTTTGACTATCATTGTTTGTCAGTGAATGTTGCAACTACGCATTAAAAAAGAATTTCATATTTTTGGATATTTCACAAAAATATATGGATTAACCCCTACGATTATATTGAGTTTTCAATAAATAATCTAAAAACTGAAATCTATATTTTTTAATGTTTTTAAAAAAATTATAAACAAATTATACATTTGTATTACTGTATACTAAACTTTATTTCATGGTCCACAAGTGTCATTTTTATTTGTTTATTAATTAATTTAATAAAACATCATATACTACCTAAATTAATGGAAAACTCACTAAAAATCTCTTTTCTCTAGAGAAATGGATACAAAAAAGTTTTAAACCTCTTTAACTATCATCTTATGTCAGTGAACGATGAATCTATGCATTAAAAAAAGAATTTCATATTTTTGAATATTTCTCAAAATACGTGGGTTAATCCCTACGAAAATATTGTGTTTTCAGTAAATAATCTAAAAACTGAAATTTATATTCATTAGTGTTTAAAAATATTATAAATGCATTCTACATTTTATTAAAATTATAATAAACTATATATTATTGTACATGGGTATCATCTCTATTTTTTATAATTAATTTAATAATACTTCACATACTACCTAAATCAGTATAATAGTCACTAAGAAGTTTATTTTGTCTAGAGAGGCGGAGACAAAGAAAGTCTTAAACCTCTTTGACTATCATCCTATGTCAGTGAACAATGCAACTAAGTGGAATAACCACTAAGAAATTATTTTTTCTCTAAATAGACTAAAACCTCTTTGACAATCATCATATATTCATTAAGTGTTTAATAAAACTTCATATACTACCTAAATAAATGGAATTACCACTAAGAATTTATTTTTTCTCTAAATAGACTAAAACAAAAAGTTCTGAACCTCTTTGACTATCATACTATGTCAGTGAACGATGTAACTATGCATTAAGAAGATTTTTCAAATTTTTGAATATTTTTCTAAATATGTGGGTTAACCCTTACGAAAATATTGACTTTTGGTAAATACTCTATAAACTGAAACTCATATTCTTTAGTATTTTTCAAATTTTATAAAACATTATACATTTGTATTAATGTATAGTATACTTTATTTCGTTGTGTATAAGTATCATTTTTTAATTTTTAAAAATTAGTTTAATAAAATATCATATACTACCTAAATTAATGGAAAACCGACTAAAAATATATTTTCTCTAGAGAAACGAAAAAAAGTTCCAAACCTCTTTGACTATCATTGTTTGTCAATGAATGTTGTAACTACGCATTAAAAAGAATTTCATATTTTTGAATATTTCACAAAATATGTGGGTTAACCCCCACGATTATATTGAGTTTTCAGTAAATAATCTAAAACTGAAATATGAATTTTTAATGTTATAAAAAATTTATAAACAAATTATACATTTGTATTACTGTATACTAAACTTTATTTCATGGTCCACGGGTGTCATTTTTATTTTTTTATTAATTAGATTAATAAAACATCATATACTACCTAAATTAATGGAAAACTCACTAAAAATCTCTTTTCTCTAGAGAAATAGATACAAAAAAGTTTCAAACCTCTTTGGCTATCATCCTATGTCAGTGAACGATGAATCTATGTATTAAAAAAAGAATTTCATATTTTTGAATATTTCTCAAAACATATGGGTTAACTCCTACGAAAAATATTATGTTTTCAATAAATAATCTAAAAACTGAAATTTATATTCGATAGTGTTTTAAAAAATAAATAAACACATTCTACATTTGTATTAAATTATAATAAACTATATTTTATTGTACATGGGTATCATATCTATTTTTTATAGTTAATTTAATAATAGTTAACCTAAATCAGTATAATAGTCACTAAGAAGTTTATTTTGTCTAGAGAGGCGGAGACAAAGAAAATCTTAAACCTCTTTGACTATCATCATATGTCAGTGAACAATCCAACTAAGCATTAAAAAGAGATTTTCATATTTTTGAATATTTCTCAAAAAATGTGGGTTAACCCCTACGAAAATATTGAGTTTTCGGAAAATACTCTATAAACTGAAATGTATATCTTTAGTGTTTTTAAAATTTTATAAATACATTATACATTTGTATTAATATATACTAAACTTTATTTCATGGTATATAGGTATCATTTCTAGTTTTTACCAATAAGTTTGATAAAACTTCATATACTACTTAAATAAGTGGAATAACCACTAAGAATTTTTTTTTTCTTTCAAGAGACTAAGAGAAAAGGTTCTAAACCTCTTTGACTATCATCATATGTCAGTGAACGATGCAACTATGCATTAAAAAGATTTTTCTAGTTTTTGAATATTTTTCAAAATATGTGGGTTAACCCCTGCGAAAATATTGAGTTTTCGGTAAATACTCTATAAACTGAAATTTATGTCTTTAGTGTTTTTAAAAGATTATAAACACATTCTAAATTTGTATTAATATAACTAAACTTTATTTCATGGTACATAGGTATCATTTCTAGTTTTTAACAATAAGTTTAATAAAACTTCATATACTACCTAAATAAGTGGAATAACCACTAAGAATTTTTTTTTTCTCTAAAGAGACTAAGACAAAAAGTTCTAAACCTCTTTGACTATCATTATATGTCAGTGAACTATGCAACTATGCATTAAAAAGATTTTTCAAATTTTTGAATATTTTTCAAAATATGTGGGTTAACCCCTACGAAAATATTGAGTTTTTGGTAAATACTCTGTAAACTGAAACTCATATTCTTTAGTGTTTTTTAAAATTTTATAAAACACTATACATTTGTATTAATGTATACTATACTTTATTTCATTGTGTATGTGTATCATTTTTTAATTTTTTAACAATTAGTTTAATAAAACATCATATGCTACCTAAATTAATGAAAAACCGACTAAAAATATATTTTCTCTAGAGAAACGGAAAAAAAAGTTCCAAACCTCTTTGAATATCATTGTTTATCAGTGAATGTTAAAACTACGCATTAAAAAGGAATTTCATATTTTTGAATATTTCACAAAATATGTGGGTTAACCCCTACGATAATATTGAGTTTTCAGTAAATAATCTAAAAACTGAAATCTATATTTTTAGTGTTTTAAACAATTTATAAACAAATTATATATTTGTATTACTGTATACTAAACTTTATTTCATGGTCCACGGGTGTCATTTTTATTTTTTTATTAATAAATTTAATAAAACATCATATACTACCTAAATTAATGGAAAACTCACTAAACATCTATTTTCTCTAGAGAAATGGATACAAAAAAGTTTCAAACCTCTTTGACTATCAATGTTTGTAAGTGAATGTTTCAACTACACATTACACAGTAAATAATCTAAAAACTGAAATCTATATTTTTTAGTGCTGTGAAAAATTTAGAAACAAATTATACATTTGTATTAATGTATACTAAACTTTATTTCATTGTCCATGGGTATCATTTTTATTTTTGTATTAATTAATTTAATAAAATATCACATACTACCTAAATTAATGGAAAACTCACTAAACATCTATTTTCTCTAGAGAAATGGATACAAAAGAGTTTCAAACCTCTTTGACTATCATCCTATGTCAGTGAACGATGAATCTATGCATTAAAAAAAAAAATTTCATATTTTTGAATATTTTTCAAAATATGTGGGTTAATCTCTACGAAAATATTGAGTTTTTCAGTAAATAATCTAAAAACTGAAATTTATATTCATTTGTGTTTAAAATAAATAAATAAACACATTCTACATTTGTATTAAATTATAGTAAACTATATTTTACTGTACATGGGTATCATATCTATTTTTATAGTTAATTTAATAATATTTCACACACTACCTAAATAAGTATAATAGTCACTAAGAATTTTATTTTGTCACGAGTGGCGGAGACAAAGAAAGTCTTAAACCTCTTTGACTAACATCCCATGTCAGTGAACAATGCGACTAAGCATTAAAAGGAGATTTTCATATTTTTCAATATTTCTCAAAAAATGTGGGTTAACCCCTACGAAAATATTGAGTTTTCGGTAAATACTCTATAAACTGAAATTTATATCTTTAGTGTTTTTTTTTAAATTTATAAACACCTTCTAAATTTGTATTAATATATACTAAAATTTATTTCATGGTTCATAGGTATCATTTCTAGTTTTTAACAGTAAGTTTAATAAAACTTCATATACTACCTAAATAAGGGGAATAACCACTAATAAATTATTTTTTCTCCAAAGAGACTAATACAGAAAGTTCTAAACCTCTTTGACTATCATCCTATGTCAGTGAACGATGTAACTATGCATTAAAACAAGATTTTCATTTTTTTCAAAATTTCTGAAAATATGTGGGTTAACCCCTACGAAAATATTGAGTTTTGGGTAAACCCTCTTTTTATTGAAATTTATATTCTTTGGTGTTTTTTTAAAAAAAATAAACACATACTAAACTTGTATTAATGTATTTCAAACCTTTTTTCATGGTACATGGGAATTATTTCTAAGTTTTAACAATTAATTTTAGAAAACTCCATAAACTACCTAAATAAGTGGAATAACTACTAAGAAATCTCTATTCCCAAGAGAAATGGAGACAACAAAAGTTTCAAACCACTTTGAGCATCATCATATGTCAGTGAACGATGCACCCATGCATTAAAACAAGGTTTTCATTTTTTTGAAAATTTCTGAAAATATGTGGGATAACCCCTACGAAAATATTGAGTTTTGGGTAAATCCTCTTTTTATTGAAATTTATATTCTTTGGTGTTTTTAAAAAAATTATAAACACATACTAAACTTGTATTAATGTATTTCAAACCTTTTTTCATGGTACATGGGAATTATTTCTAAGTTTTAACAATTAATTTTAGAAAACTCCATAAACTACCTAAATAAGTGGAATAACTACTAAGAAATCTCTTTTCCCAAGAGAAATGGAGACAACAAAAATTCCAAACCTCTTTGACCATCATTCTATGTAAGTGAACAATGCAACCATGCATTAAAACAAGATTTTCATTTTTTGAAAATTTCTCAAAATATGTGGGTTAACCCCTACGAAAATATTGGGTTTTGGGTAAATTCTATTTTTATTGAAATTTATATTCTTTGGTGTTCTTAAAAAAATAAAAACACATACTAAACTTGTATTAATGTATTTCAAACCTTTTTTCATGGTACATGGGAATTATTTCTAAGTTTTAACAATTAATTTTAGAAAACTCCATAAACTACCTAAATAAATGGAATAACTACTAAGAAATCTCTATTCCCAAGAGAAATGGAGACAACAAAAGTTTCAAACCACTTTGAGCATCATCCTATGTCAATGAACGATGCACCCATGCATTAAAACAAGATTTTTAGTTTTTTGAAAATTTCTGAAAATATGTGGTTTAACCCCTACGAAAATATTGAGTTTTGTGTAAATCCTCTTTTTATTGAAATTTATATTCTTTGGTGTTTTTTAAAAAAATATAAACACATACTAAACTTGTATTAATGTATTTCTAACCTTTTTTCATGGTACATGGGAATTATTTCTAAGTTTTAACAATTAATTTTAGAAAACTCCATAAACTACCTAAATAAGTGGAATAACTACTAAGAAATCTCTATTCCCAAGAGAAATGGAGACAACAAAAGTTTCAAACCACTTTGAGCATCATCCTATGTTAGTGAACGATGCAACCATGCATTAAAACAAGATTTTCATTTTTTTGAAAATTTCTCAAAATATGTGGGTTAACCACTACGAAAATATTGGGTTTTGGGTAAATTCTATTGTTATTGAAATTTATATTCTTTGGTGTTCTTAAAAAAATAAAAACACATACTAAACTTGTATTAATGTATTTCAAACCTTTTTTCATGGTACATGGGAATTATTTTTAAGTTTTAACAATTAATTTTAGAAAACTCCATAAACTACCTAAATAAATGGAATAACTACTAAGAAATCTCTATTCCCAAGAGAAATGGAGACAACAAAAGTTCCAAACCTCTCTGACCATCATCCTATGTCAGTGAATGATGCACCCATGCATTAAAACAAGATTTTCATTTTTTTGAAAATTTCCGAAAATATGTGGGTTAACCCCTACGAAATATTGAGTTTTGGGTAAATCCTCTTTTTATTGAAATTTATATTCTTTGGTGTTTTTAAAAAAATTATAAACACATACTAAACTTGTATTCATGTATTTCAAACCTTTTTTCATGGTACATGGGAATTATTTCTAAGTTTTAACAATTAATTTTAGAAAACTCCATAAACTACCTAAATAAGTGGAATAACTACTAAGAAATCTCTATTCCCAAGAGAAATGGAGACAACAAAAGTTTCAAACCACTTTGAGCATCATCCTATGTCAGTGAACGATGCACCCATGCACTAAAACAAGATTTTCATTTTTTTGAAAATTTCTGAAAATATGTGGGTTAACCCCTACGAAAATATTGAGTTTTGGGTAAATCCTCTTTTTATTGAAAATTATATTCTTTGGTGTTTTTTAAAAAATTATAAACACATACTAAACTTGTATTAATGTATTTCAAACCTTTTTTCATGGTACATGGGAATTATTTTTAAGTTTTAACAATTAATTTTAGAAAACTCCATAAACTACCTAAATAAGTGTAATAACTACTAAGAAATCTCTTTTCCCAAGAGAAATGGAGACAACAAAAGTTCCAAACCTCTTTGACCATCATCCTATGCCAGTGAACGATGCACCCATGCATTAAAACAAGATTTTAATTTTTTTGAAAATTTCTCAAAATATGTGGGTTAACCCCTAAGAAAATATTGAGTTTTGGGTAAATACTCTTTTTATTGAAATTTATATTCTTTGGTGTTTTTTAAAAAATTATAAACACATACTAAACTAGTATTAATGTATTTCAAACCTTTTTCATGTTACATGGGAATTATTTCTAAGTTTTAACAATTAATTTTAGAAAACTCCATAAACTACCTAAATAAGTGGAATAACTACTAAGAAATCTCTATTCCCAAGAGAAATGGAGACAACAAAAGTTCCAAACCTCTTTGACCATCATCCTATGTCAGTGAACGATGCACCCATGCATTAAAACAAGATTTTCATTTTTTTGAAAATTTCTCAAAATATGTGGGTTAACCCCTACGAAAATATTGAGTTTTGGGTAAATACTCTTTTTATTGAAATTTATATTCTTTGGTGTTTTTAAAAAAATTATAAACACATACTAAACTTGTATTAATGTATTTCAAACCTTTTTCATGTTACATGGGAATTATTTCTAAGTTTTAACAATTAATTTTAGAAAACTCCATAAACTACCTAAATAAGTTGAATAACTACTAAGAAATCTCTATTCCCAAGAGAAATGGAGACAACAAAAGTTCCAAACCACTTTGAGCATCATCCTATGTCAGTGAACGATGCACCCATGCATTAAAACAAGATTTTCATTTTTTTGAAAATTTCTGAAAATATGTGGGTTAATCCCTACGAAAATACTGAGTTTTGGGTAAATCCTCTTTTTATTGAAATTTATATTCTTTGGTGTTTTTAAAAAAATTATAAACACATAATAAACTTGTATTCATGTATTTCAAACCTTTTTTCATGGTACATGGGAATTATTTCTAAGTTTTAACAATTAATTTTAGAAAACTCCATAAACTACCTAAATAAGTGGAATAACTACTAAGAAAACTCTATTCCCAAGAGAAATGGAGACAACAAAAGTTTCAAACCACTTTGAGCATCATCCTATGTCAGTGAACGATGCACCCATGCATTAAAACAAGATTTTCATTTTTTGAAAATTTCTGAAAATATGTGGGTTAACCCCTACGAAAATATTGAGTTTTGGGTAAATCCTCTTTTTATTGAAAATTATATTCTTTGGTGTTTTTAAAAAAATTATAAACACATACTAAACTTGTATTAATGTATTTCAAACCTTTTTTCATGGTACATGGGAATTATTTTTAAGTTTTAACAATTAATTTTAGAAAACTCCATAAACTACCTAAATAAGTAGAATAACTACTAAGAAATCTCTTTTCCCAAGAGAAATGGAGACAACAAAAGTTCCAAACCTCTTTGACCATCATCCTATGTCAGTGAACGATGCACCCATGCATTAAAACAAGATTTTAATTTTTTTGAAAATTTCTCAAAATATGTGGGTTAACCCCTAAGAAAATATTGAGTTTTGGGTAAATACTCTTTTTATTGAAATTTATATTCTTTGGTGTTTTTAAAAAAATTATAAACACATACTAAACTTGTATTAATGTATTTCAAACCTTTTTTCATGTTACATGGGAATTATTACTAAGTTTTAACAATTAATTTTAGAAAACTCCATAAACTACCTAAATAAGTGGAATAACTACTAAGAAATATCTATTCCCAAGAGAAATGGAGACAACAAAAGTTTCAAACCTCTTTGAGCATCATCCTATGTCAGTGAATGATGCACCCATCCATTAAAACAAGATTTTCAATTTTTTGAAAATTTCTCAAAATATGTGGGTTAACCCCTACGAAAATATTGAGTTTGGGTTAAATACTCTTTTTATTGAAATTTAAATTCTTTGGTGTTTTTAAAAAATTTATAAACACATACAAAACTTGTATTAATGTATTTCAAATCTTTTTTCATGGTACATGGGACTTATTTCAAAGTTTTAACATTTAATTTTAGAAAACTCCATAAACTACCTAAATAAGTGGAATAACTACTAAGAAATCTCTTTTCCCAAGAGAAATGGAGACAACAAAAGTTCCAAACCTCTTTGACCATCATTCTATGTAAGTGAACGATGCAACCATGCATTAAAACAAGATTTTCATTTTTTCAAAATTTCTCAAAATATGTGGGTTAACCCCTACGAAAATATTGAGTTTTGGGTAAATCCTCTTTTTATTGAAATTTATATTCTTTGGTGTTTTTTAAAAAAATATAAACACATACTAAACTTGTATTAATGTATTTCAAACCTTTTTTCATGGTACATGGGAATTATTTCTAAGTTTTAACAATTAATTTTAGAAAACTCCATAAACTACCTAAATAAGTGGAATAACTACTAAGAAATCTCTATTCCCAAGAGAAATGGAGACAATAAAAGTTTCAAACCACTTTGAGCATCATCCTATGTCAGTGAACGATGCAACCATGCATTAAAACAAGATTTTCATTTTTTTGAAAATTTCTCAAAATATGTGGGTTAACCCCTACGAAAATATTGGGTTTTGGGTAAATTCTATTGTTATTGAAATTTATATTCTTTGGTGTTCTTAAAAAAATAAAAACACATACTAAACTTGTATTAATGTATTTCAAACCTTTTTTCATGGTACATGGGAATTATTTTTAAGTTTTAACAATTAATTTTAGAAAACTCCATAAACTACCTAAATAAATGGAATAACTACTAAGAAATCTCTATTCCCAAGAGAAATGGAGACAACAAAAGTTCCAAACCTCTCTGACCATCATCCTATGTCAGTGAATGATGCATCCATGCATTAAAACAAGATTTTCATTTTTTTGAAAATTTCCGAAAATATGTGGGTTAACCCCTACGAAAATATTGAGTTTTGGGTAAATCCTCTTTTCATTGAAATTTATATTCTTTGGTGTTTTTAAAAAAATTATAAACACATACTAAACTTGTATCCATGTATTTCAAACCTTTTTTCATGGTACATGGGAATTATTTCTAAGTTTTAACAATTAATTTTAGAAAACTCCATAAACTACCTAAATAAGTGGAATAACTACTAAGAAATCTCTATTCCCAAGAGAAATTGAGACAACAAAAGTTCCAAACCTCTTTGACCATCATTCTATGTAAGTGAACGATGCAACCATGCATTAAAACAAGAGTTTCATTTTGTTTCAAAATTTCTCAAAATATGTGGGTTAACCCCTACGAAAATATTGGGTTTTGGGTAAATCCTCTTTTTTATTGAAATTTATATTCTTTGGTGTTTTTAAAAAAAATTATAAACACATACTAACTTGTATTAATGTATTTCAAACCTTTTTTCATGGTACATGGGAATTATTTTTAAGTTTTAACAATTAATTTTAGAAAACTCCATAAACTACCTAAATAAGTGGAATAAATACTAAGAAATCTCTTTTCCCAAGACAAATGGAGACAACAAAAGTTCCAAACCTCTTTGAGCATCATCCTATGTCAGTGAATGATGCACCCATGCATTAAAACAAGATTTTCATTTTTTTGAAAATTTCTCAAAATATGTGGGTTAACCCCTACGAAAATATTGGGTTTTGCTTAAATACTCTTTTTATTGAAATTTATATTCTTTGGTGTTCTTAAAAAAATTAAAAACACATAATAAACATGTATTAATGTATTTTAAACCTTTTTCATGGTACATGTGAATTATTTCTAAGTTTTAACAATTAATTTTAGAAAACTCCATAAACTACCTAACTAAGTGGAATAACTACTAAGAAATCTCTATTCCCAAGAGAAATGGAGACAACAAAAGTTCCAAACCTCTTTAACCATCATCTTATGTCAGTGAATGATGCACCCATGCATTAAAACAAGATTTTCATTTTTTTGAAAATTTCTCAAAATATATGGGTTAACCCCTAAGAAAATATTGAGTTTTGGGTAAATCCTCTTTTTATTGAAATTTATATTCTTTGGTGTTTTTACAAAAATTATAAACACATATTAAACTTGTATTAATGTATTTCAAACCTTTTTTCATGGTACATGGGAATTATTTCTAAGTTTTAACAATTAATTTTAGAAAACTCCATAAACTAACTAAATAAGTGGAATAACTACTAAGAAATATCTATTCCCAAGAGAAATGGAGACAACAAAAGTTTCAAACCTCTTTGAGCATCATCCTATGTCAGTGAATGATGCACTCATGCATTAAAACAACATTTTCAATTTTTTGAAAATTTCTCCAAATATGTGGGTTAATCCCTACGAAAATATAGAGTTTGGGGTAAATACTCTTTTTATTGAAATTTAAATTCTTTGGTGTTTTTAAAAAATTTATAAACACATACTAAACTTGTATTAATGTATTTCAAATCTTTTTTCATGGTACATGGGAATTATTTCAAAGTCTTAACAATTAATTTTAGAAAACTCCATAAACTACCTAAATAAGTGGAATAACTACTAAGAAATCTCTTTTCCCAAGAGAAATGGAGACAACAAAAGTTCCAAACCTCTTTGACCATCATTCTATGTAAGTGAACGATGCAACCATGCATTAAAACAAGATTTTCATTTTTTTCAAAATTTCTCAAAATATGTGGGTTAACCCCTACGAAAATATTGGGTTTTGGGTAAATACTATTTTTATTGAAATTTATATTCTTTGGTGTTCTTAAAAAAATAAAAACACATACTCAACTTGTATTAATGTATTTCAAACCTTTTTTCATGGTACATGGGAATTATTTCTAAGTTTTAACAATTAATTTTAGAAAACTCCATAAACTACCTAAATAAGTGAAATAACTACTAAGAAATCTCTTTTCCCAAGAGAAATGGAGACAACAAAAGTTTCAAACCTCTTTGACCATCATTCTATGTAAGTGAACGATGCAACCATGCATTAAAACAAGATTTTCATTTTTTTCAAAATTTCTCAAAATATGTGGGTTAACCCCTACGAAAATATTGGGTTTTGGGTAAATACATTTTTTATTGAAAGTTATATTCTTTGGTGTTTTAAAAAAAATTATAAACACATACTAAACTTGTATTAATGTATTTCAAACCTTTTTTCATGGTACATGGGAATTATTTCTAAGTTTTAACAATTAATTTTAGAAAACTCCATAAACTACCTAAATAAGTGGAATAACTACTAAGAAATCTCTATTCCCAAGAGAAATTGAGACAACAAAAGTTCCAAACCTCTTTGACCATCATCCTATGTCAGTAAATGATGCACCCATGCATTAAAACAAGATTTTCATTTTTTTGAAAATTTCTCAAAATATGTGGGTAAATCCTCTTTTTATTGAAATTTATATTCTTTGGTGTTTTTAAAAAAATTATAAACACATACTAAACTTGTATTAATGTATTTCAAACCTTTTTTCATGGTACATGGGAATTATTTTTAAGTTTTAACAATTAATTTTAGAAAACTCCATAAACTACATAAATAAGTGGAATAACTACTAAGAAATCTCTTTTCCCAAGAGAAATGGAGACAACAAAAGTTCCAAACCTCTTTGACCATTATCCTATGTCAGTGAATGATGCACCCATGCATTACAACAAGATTTTCATTTTTTAAAAAATTTCTCAAAATATGTGGGTTAACCCCTACGAAAATATTGGGTTTTGGTTAAATACTCTTTTTATTGAAATTTATATTCTTTGGTGTTCTTAAAAAAATTAAAAACACATAATAAACATGTATTAATGTATTTTAAACCTTTTTCATGGTACATGGGAATTATTTCTAAGTTTTAACAATGAATATTAGAAAACTCCATAAACTACCTAAATAAGTGGAATAACTACTAAGAAATCTCTTTTCCCAAGAGAAATGGAGACAACAAAAGTTCCAAACCTCGTTGACCATTATCCTATGTCAGTGAATGATGCACCCATGCATTAAAACAAGATTTTCATTTTTTTAAAAATTTCTCAAAATATGTGGGTTAACCCCTACGAAAATATTGGGTTTTGGTTAAATACTCTTTTTATTGAAATTTATATTCTTTGGTGTTCTTAAAAAAATTAAAAACACATAATAAACATGTATTAATGTATTTTAAACCTTTTTCATGGTACATGGGAATTATTTCTAAGTTTTAACAATTAATATTAGAAAACTCCATAAACTACCTAAATAAGTGGAATAACTACTAAGAAATCTCTTTTCCCAAGAGAAATGGAGACAACAAAAGTTCCAAACCTCTTTGACCATCATTCTATGTCAGTGAACGATGCACCCATGCATTAAAACAAGATTTTCGTTTTTTTGAAAATTTCTCAAATATATGGGTTAATCCTCTTTTTATTGAGTTTTAGGTAAATCCTCTTTTTATTGAAATTTATATTCTTTGGTGTTTTTAAAAAAATTATAAACACATACTAAACTTGTATTAATGTATTTCAAACCTTTTTTCATGGTACATGGGAATTATTTCTAAGTTTTAACAATTAATTTTAGAAAACTCCATAAACTACCTAAATAAGTGGAATAACTACTAAGAAATCTCTATTCCCAAGAGAAATGGAGACAACAAAAGTTCCAAACCTCTTTGACCATCATCCTATGTCAGTGAACGATGCAACCATGCATTAAAACAAGATTTTCATTTTTTTGAAAATTTCTCAAAATATGTGGGTTAACCCCTACGAAAATATTGATTTTTTGGTATATACTCTATATATTAAAATTTATATTCTTTGGTGTTTTTAAAAAAATTATAAACACATACTAAACTTGTATTAATGTATTTCAAACCTTTTTTCATGGTACATGGGAATTATTTCTAAGTTTTAACAATTAATTTTAGAAAACTCCATAAACTACCTAAATAAGTGGAATAACTACTAAGAAATCTCTATTCCCAAGAGAAATGGAGACAACAAAAGTTCCAAACCTCTTTGACCATCATCTTATGTCAGTGAATGATGCACCCATGCATTAAAACAAGATTTTCATTTTTTTTGAAAATTTCTCAAAATATGTGGGTTAACCCCTACGAAAATATTGAGTTTTAGGTAAATCCTCTTTTTATTGAAATTTATATTCTTTGATGTTTTTTAAAAAATTATAAACACATAACAAACTTGTATTAATGTATTTCGAACCTTTTTTCATGGTACATGGGAATTATTTCTAAGTTTTAACAATTAATTTTAGAAAACTCCATAAACTACCTAAATAAGTTGAATAATTACTAAGAAATCTCTATTCCCAAGAGAAATGGAGACAACAAAAGTTCCGAAGCTCTTTGACCATCATCCTATGTCAGTGAACGAGGCAACAATGCATTAAAATTAGATTTTCATATTTTTGAAAATTTCTCAAAATATGTGGGTTAACCCCTACGAAAATATTGATTTTAGGTTAAATACTCTTTTTATTGAAATTTATATTCTTTGGTGTTTTTTAAAAAATTATAAACACATACTAAACTTGTATTAATGTATTTCAAACCTTTATTCATGGTACATGAGAATTATTTCTAAGTTTTAACAATTAATTTTAGAAAACTCCATAAACTATCTAAATAAGTTGAATAACTACTAAGAAATCTCTATTCCCAAGAGAAATGGACACAACAAAGTTCCAAAGCTCTTAGACCATCATCCTATGTCAGTGAACGATGCACCCATGCATTAAAACAAGATTTTAATTTTTTTGAAAATTTCTCAAAATATGTGGGTTAACCCTTACGAAAATATTGATTTTTGGTTAAATACTCTTTTTATTGAAATTTATATTCTTTGGTGTTTTTAAAAAATTTATAAACACATACTAAACTTGTATTAATGTATTTCAAACCTTTTTCACGGTACATGGGAATTATTTCTAAGTTTTAACAATTAATTTTAGAAAACTTCATAAACTACCTAAATAAGTTGAATAATTACTAAGAAATCTCTATTCCCAAGAGAAATGGAGACAACAAAAGTTCCAAACCTCTTTGGCCATCATCCTATGTCAGTGAACGAGGCAACAATGCATTAAAACAAGATTTTCATTTTTTGAAAATTTATCAAAATATGTAGGTTAACCCCTACGAAAATATTGATTTTTTGGTATATACTCTATATATTAAAATTTATATTCTTTGGTGTTTTTAAAAAAATTATAAACACATACTAAACTTGTATTAATGTATTTCAAACCTTTTTTCATGGTACATGGGAATTATTTCTAAGTTTTAACAATTAATTTTAGAAAACTCCATAAACTACCTAAATAAGTGGAATAACTACTAAGAAATCTCTATTCCCAAGAGAAATGGAGACAACAAAAGTTCCAAACCTCTTTGACCATCATCCTATGTCAGTGAATGATGCACCCATGCATTAAAACAAGATTTTCATTTTTTTGAAAATTTCTCAAAATATGTGGGTTAACCCCTACGAAAATATTGAGTTTTGGGTAAATACTCTTTTTATTGAAATTTATATTCTTTGGTGTTTTTAAAAAAATTATAAACACATACTAAACTTGTATTAATGTATTTCAAACCTTTTTTCATGGTACATGGGAATTATTTCTAAGTTTTAACAATTAATTTTAGAAAACTCCATAAACTACCTAAATAAGTGGAATAACTACTAAGAAATCTCTATTCCCAAGAGAAATGGAGACAACAAAAGTTCCAAACCTCTTTGACCATCATCCTATGTCAGTGAACGATGCACCCATGCATTAAAACAAGATTTTCATTTTTTTGAAAATTTCTCAAAATATGTGGGTTAACCCCTACGAAAATATTGATTTTTGGTTAAATACTCTTTTTATTGAAATTTATATTCTTTGGTGTTTTTAAAAAAATTATAAACACATACTAAACTTGTATTAATGTATTTCAAACCTTTTTTCATGGTACATGGGAATTATTTCTAAGTTTTAACAATTAATTTTAGAAAACTCCATAAACTACCTAAATAAGTGGAATAACTACTAAGAAATCTCTTTTCCCAAGAGAAATGGAGACACCAAAAGTTCCAAACCTCTTTGACCATCATCCTATGTCAGTTAATGATGCACCCATGCATTAAAACAAGATTTTCATTTTTTTGAAAATTTCTCAAAATATGTGGGTTAACCCCTTTGAAAATATTGAGTTTTGGGTAAAACCTCTTTTTATTGAAATTTATATTCTTTGATGTTATTAAGAAAATTATAAACACATACTAAACTTGTATTAATGTATTTCAAACCTTTTTCATGGTACATGGGAATTATTTCTAAGTTTTAACAATTAATTTTAGAAAACTCCATAAACTACCTAAATAAGTGGAATAACTACTAAGAAATCTCTATTCCCAAGAGAAATGGAGACAACAAAAGTTCCAAACCTCTTTGACCATCATTCTATGTAAGTGAACGATGCAACCATACATTAAAACAAGATTTTTCATTTATTTGAAAATTTCTCAAAATATGTAGGTTAACCCCTACGAAAATACTGGGTTTTGGGTAAATACTATTTTTATTGAAATTTATATTTTTTGGTGTTCTTAAAAAAATTAAAAACACATAATAAACTTGTATTAATGTATTTCAAACCTTTTTCATGGTACATGGGAATTATTTCTAAGTTTTAACAATTAATTTTAGAAAACTCCATAAACTACCTAAATAAGTGGAATAACTACTAAGAAATCTCTACTCCCAAGAGAAATGGAGACAACAAAAGTTCCAAACCTCTTTAACCATCATCCTATGTCAGTGAATGATGCTCCCATGCATTAAAAAAAGATTTTCATATTTTTGAAAATTTCTCAAAATATGTGGGTTAACCCCTACGAAAATATTGAGTTTTGGGTAAGTCCTCTTTTTATTGAAATTTATATTCTTTGGTGTTTTTTAAAAAATTATAAACACATACTAAACTTGTATTAATGTATTTCAAACCTTTTTTCATGGTACATGGGAATTATTTCTAAGTTTTAACAATTAATTTTAGAAAACTCCATAAATTACCTAAATAAGTGGAATAACTACTAAGAAATCTCTTTTCCCAAGAGAAATGGAGACAACAAAAGTTCCAAACCTCTTTGACCATCATTCTATGTAAGTGAACGATGCAACCATGCATTAAAACAAGATTTTCATTTTTTTGAAAATTTCTCAAAATATGTGGGTTAACCCCTACGAAAATATTGAGTTTTGGGTAAATCCTCTTTTTATTTAAATTTATATTCTTTGATGTTTTTAAGAAAATTATAAACACATACTAAACTTGTATTAATGTATTTCAAACCTTTTTTCATGGTACATGGGAATTATTTCTAAGTTTTTACAATTAATTTTAGAAAACTCCATAAACTACCTAAATAAGTTGAATAACTACTAAGAAATCTCTATTCCCAAGAGAAATGGAGACAACAAAAGTTCCAAACCTCTTTGGCCATCATCCTATGTCAGTGAACGAGGCAATAATGCATTAAAACAAGATTTTCATTTTTTTGAAAATTTCTCAAAATATGTGGGTTAACCCCTACGAAAATATTGATTTTTCGGTATATACTTAGTATATTGAAATTTATATTCTTAGGTGTTTTTTAAAAATTTATAAACACATACTAAACTTGTATTAATGTATTTCAAACCTTTATTCATGGTACATGAGAATTATTTCTAAGTTTTATAAATTATCTTTAGAAAACTCCATAAACTACCTAAATAAGTGGAATAACTACTAAGAAATCTCTTTTCCCAAGAGAAAAGGAGACACCAAAAGTTCCAAACCTCTTTGACCATCATCCTATGTCAGTGAATGATGCACCCATGCATTACAACAAGATTTTCGTTTTTCTGAAAATTTCTCAAAATATGTGGGTTAACCCATACGAAAATATTGAGTTTTGGGTAAATACTCTTTTTATTGAAATTTATCTTCTTTGGTGTTTTTACAAAATTTATAAACACATACTAAACTTGTATTATTGTATTTCAAACCTTTTTTCATGTTACATGGGAATTATTTCTAAGTTTTAACAATTAATTTTAGAAAACTCCATAAACTACCTAAATAAATGGAATAACTACTAAGAAATCTCTTTTCCCAAGAGAAATGGAGACAACAAAAGTTCCAAACCTCTTTGGCCATCATCCTATGTCAGTGAATGATGCACCCTTGCATTAAAACAAGATTTTCATTTTTTTGAAAATTTCTCAAAATATGTGGGTTAACCCCTACGAAAATATTGATTTTTTGGTATGTACTCTATATATTGAAATTTATATTCTTTGGTGTTTTTAAAAAAATTATAAACACATACTAAACTTGTATTAATGTATTTCAAACCTTTTTTCATGGTACATGGGAATTATTTCTAAGTTTTAACAATTAATTTTAGAAAACTCCATAAACTACATAAATAAGTGGAATAACTACTAAGAAATCTCTATTCCCAAGAGAAATGGAGACAACAAAAGTTCCAAACCTCTTTGACCATCATCCTATGTCAGTGAATGATGCACCCATGCATTAAAAAAAGATTTTCATTTTTTTGAAAATTTCTCAAAATATGTGGGTTAACCCCTACGAAAATATTGAGTTTTGGGTAAGTCATCTTTTTATTGAAATTTATATTCTTTGGTGTTTTTAAAAAAAATTATAAACACATACTAAACTTGTATTAATGTATTTCAAACCTTTTTTCATGGTACATGGGAATTATTTCTAAGTTTTAACAATTAATTTTAGAAAACTCCATAAACTACCTAAATAAGTTGAATAACTACTAAGAAATCTCCATTCCCAAGAGAAATGGAGACAACAAAAGTTCCAAACCTCTTTGGCCATCATCCTATGTCAGTGAACGAGGCAACAATGCATTAAAACAAGATTTTCAATTTTTTGAAAATTTCTCAAAATATGTTGGTTAACCCCTACGAAAATATTGATTTTTCGGTATATACTCTATATATTGAAATTTATATTCTTAGGTGTTTTTTAAAAATTTATAAACACATACTAAACTTGTATTAATGTATTTCAAACCTTTATTCATGGTACATGAGAATTATTTCTAAGTTTTATAAATTATCTTTAGAAAACTCCATAAACTACCTAAATAAGTGGAATAACTACTATGAAATCTCTTTTTCCCAAGAGAAATGGAGACAACAAAAGTTCCAAACCTCTTTGACCATCATTCTATGTCAGTGAACGATGCAACCATGCATTAAAACAAGATTTTCATTTTTTTGAAAATTTCTCAAAATATGTGGGTTAACCCCTACGAAAATATTGAGTTTTGGGTAAATACTCTTTTTATTGAAATTTATATTCTTTGGTGTTTTTAAAAAAATTATAAACACATACTAAACTTGTATTAATGTATTTCAAACCTTTTTTCATGGTACATGGGAATTATTTCTAAGTTTTAACAATTAATTTTAGAAAACTCCATAAACTACCTAAATAAGTGGAATAACTACTAAGAAATCTCTATTCCCAAGAGAAATGGAGACAACAAAAGTTCCAAACCTCTTTGACCATCATCCTATGTCAGTGAACGATGCACCCATGCATTAAAACAAGATTTTCATTTTTTTGAAAATTTCTCAAAATATGTGGGTTAACCCCTACGAAAATATTGAGTTTTGGGTAAATACTCTTTTTATTGAAATTTATATTCTTTGGTGTTTTTAAAAAAATTATAAACACATACTAAACTTGTATTAATGTATTTCAAACCTTTTTTCATGGTACATGGGAATTATTTCTAAGTTTTAACAATTAATTTTAGAAAACTCCATAAACTACCTAAATAAGTGGAATAACTACTAAGAAATCTCTTTTCCCAAGAGAAATGGAGACACCAAAAGTTCCAAACCTCTTGTACCATCATCATATGTCAGTGAACGATGCACCCATGCATTACAACAAGATTTTCGTTTTTCTGAATATTTCTCAAAATATATGGGTTAACCCATACGAAAATATTGAGTTTTGGGTAAATACTCTTTTTATTGAAATTTATCTTCTTTGGTGTTTTTAAAAAATTTATAAACACATACTAAACTTGTATTAATGTATTTCAAACCTTTTTTCATGGTACATGAGAATTATTTCTAAGTTTTAACAATTAATTTTAGAAAACTCCATAAGCTACCTAAATAAGTTGAATAACTACTAAGAAATCTCTATTCCCAAGAGAAATGGAGACAACAAAAGTTCCAAACCTCTTTGGCCATCATCCTAAGTCAGTGAACGAGGCAACAATGCATTAAAACAAGATTTTCAATTTTTTGAAAATTTCTCAAAATATGTTGGTTAACCCCTACGAAAATATTGATTTTTCGGTATATACTCTATATATTGAAATTTATATTCTTAGGTGTTTTTTAAAAATTTATAAACACATAATAAACTTGTATTAATGTATTTCAAACCTTTATGCATGGTACATGAGAATTATTTCTAAGTTTTAACAATTAATTTTAGAAAACTCCATAAACTACCTAAATAAGTGGAATAACTACTAAGAAATCTCTATTCCCAAGAGAAATGGAGACAACAAAAGTTCCAAACCTCTTTGACCATCATCCTATGTCAGTGAATGATGCACCCATGCATTAAAACAAGATTTTCATTTTTTTGAAAATTTCTCAAAATATGTGGGTTAACCCCTACGAAAATATTGAGTTTTGGTTAAATACTCTTTTTATTGAAATTTATTTTCTTTGGTGTTCTTAAAAAAAAATAAAAACACATACTAAACTTGTATTAATGTATTTCAAACCTTTTTTCATGGTACATGGGAATTATTTCTAAGTTTTAACAATTAATTTTAGAAAACTCCATAAACTACCTAAATAAGTGGAATAACTACTAAGAAATCTCTATTCCCAAGAGAAATGGAGACAACAAAAGTTCCAAACCTCTTTGACCATCAT